>JAWPHD010003601.1:0-211776 GCA_037043455.1 Cyrtodaria siliqua
AGTCAAGGCAACTCTTCTCTAGGGATGTTTGTGGACGTTACAGTCAGGCGACATTCTAGACCTGCGGACTCGAGAGATGTTTGAGTACGTAGTCAAGGCGACATTCTCAACCTGCAGACCCTAGGGATGTTAGTATACGTGGTCAAAGCCACATTCTCGACTGCGGACTCTAGGGATGTTAGCATACGTGGTCAAAAACACATTCTCGACCTGCGGGCTCTAGGGATGTTAGTATATGTGGTCAAAGCAACATTCTCGTCTTGCAGACCCTAGGGATATTAGTATACGTGGTCAAAGCGACATTCTCGACCTGCGGACTCTAGGGATGTTAGCGTACATGTACGTAGTCAAGGCATCATTCTGGACCTGCAAACTCTTCTCTAGGGATGTTTGTGGACGTAGTCAAGGCGACATTCTAGACCTGTGGACTCGAGGGATGTTTGTGTACGTACATGTAGTCTAGCATCATTCAATATTACTGCTACAGCTTCAGTCATTTACAGTTGATTGTCAAGTTTTGTATGTATTATTTTATGTGTTACTTTCCTGTTGTTTAGCCCGGTAATTAGAGACTTGTGTAATTTGAGATTGATGTGTTTATAAGAGCCGGCAATTGACCTATTGTAGTGCCATCTTGATAAAGGTTAATGCATTTAAGAGGCTCAAATACCTCATTAAAAGCATACAATGTAAGCACCTTGATTCATAACTCACCAGTTGAGCATGTTGAGAGACAGTTTTCAGATATAACTGTTTACTTTGATAAACTTTCATCTTTGATATATATTGTCCATTTTTTCATGTTTGTCTGTCCGCAGTGAATTTATTTTTGTTTCCCATGTACATTGACTTTTCCGACTGTCTGGGTCAAGTAAAATTGAGACTGGGGCAAGTAAAATCTAAATGCTGGTTGTCCAAAGGGACAAGTTAATTCTCACATAACAGTCAGCATCATAATTCTTCCTGTTTAATTCTTCCTGTTTATTGTTATAGTATTATAATATTTACTTAAGAAGAAAAGTCAATATAAAACGATGAAGGATAAATCACCTCCGATTCAGTGTCGGTTTACAGCATTCAAGTTTTAGCAGACATTTTTTACTCCTTTTTGTTTTTGAGAAGAAATTGTGTTATCCCTTCCAAGTTTGTAAATTATTAATTTCTACCTCATATATAGAGATTTCTGGTATCATTTCTCAGTACAGGGGTGTACATGTAGCTTGTTGAAAGGTATTTTTAAGAACAAAATTATTTTCCTTTGACACAGAGTAAGAGTTCATTCCCCTTACTTTTGGTAAACTAACTTATTTAGAACACTTCTGTGAAAAAAAATCTTATCTTCACAAAGCTGGTTGCTGCAGTAATAAAGCCCATGCAATAAATCCTTCCAAAAAAGTTGACCATCTTATTGGATAATGATTGTACCATTAGGTATGATTGCCCTAGAGTCAATTAATTACCAATTTTGTTATGTAACATTTACCATATTGAAGAGATTTATAAAAGATTTCTAAACATGTGTCCATTGTAAAAGAAGTAATGGCAAATTAGTTAACAACAGTGGTAAAAGAACCAGGGAAAACAGATTTAAATATAGATAAAAATGTATGCATATCTAAAAAATAACTTGTAGTTATTTTGCAGGAAAAAACCACTAAAACTGTAATAACCTTAAAGGGACACTGTCCGTAACTTTTAGCTTATAAAACACCCAATAATTATGTTCGCAAACATTATACACTAAACATTTTTCAATATTTACTAATTAAAAGCAAGATTGTTTAACGGAATTCAATCGCGGTACAAAAAAAAGCAAATCCACTTTGTGGGTTTGAACTCGCAGCCCAGTAAAAATAAGTGTGCGTGAGCGTGAAGTTGTCAGAACTGGCTCCCGACTGAGCTAAGCGGGCTATACATATTACGCAATACATACTATGGTGAAAACCTAGTGTGCTATGGAAGTCACGTGAACGCATAAAAGGTAAATATTGTGGGTCCCACTTTTAATAATTTATTTTTTTTTTTTCAAACTCACGAATGTATTCCTACATACTTCTTAGGGTCTATCCTCATGTTTTCATGTATACATTTCAATGAATAAAAGTCAGACAGTTATTTGGTTATGCTCAATATCTGCTTACTTACGGACAGTGTCCCTTTAACAAGTTATATTTCAAAAATAACAAGTTACACCCCTGACTCTTAGATGATAAAGTGGAGAACTGCTACATCTGACATATTTAGGACTTCATGATCAACTGGATGATGAATATTTGCACAAGGTGGTTATGTATGAATGATTTATGTGCTATTTCCTGTATTAAGACAGTATCACACTATCTTATGCTGTTGCTAAATCAATAAGTCATGCGACTTGTTAGGCTTTGGAAAACACATGTTTTGTTGTTGTAATAAGCCACACAGTAAGGCAAAGGAATAATGTATTTTGTTTATTTTTCCTGAATGATTTTGAGCCTACATTTTCTCATTTAGATATATATATATTATTATATATCATTTGTAAAATATTCATCCACATTCTAGATTTAGTTTAAAACATGCATGTTACACAAAAGTATTTGTTTCCATGCAGACTCAATTTATTGGGTTTGGTTTCAGGGGCAGATCAGCAA
The DNA here is from genome assembly GCA_037043455.1 of Cyrtodaria siliqua. Classification (NCBI taxonomy): domain Eukaryota; kingdom Metazoa; phylum Mollusca; class Bivalvia; order Adapedonta; family Hiatellidae; genus Cyrtodaria; species Cyrtodaria siliqua. The sequence continues at coordinate 2,634 of JAWPHD010003601.1, forward strand.
TTCAGCATTCTAAAGAAGGAGGGAGACTTTTTAAACATTTTTAACTAATCAAAAAAAAAGATCTGTCCGTCCTTGTATCTGTTAGCAGGAGGTTTACAGTTTTTAAATTGTCGTGAACTTATATTTTCCGAGTTTTTACCGAGTAAAATGGATGTCTTGATTGATAGATATAGCAGATCTGATGAATCTTTGATAACCATCCTTTATAAGCACTCAGTTGTATTTTTCTTGTTGTTAGATTATTTTGTCAATGCTTTTGACAAAAAAAACTGCAATCCAATTGCTTGACTCATTAAAAAAATAATCTAAAAACATGAAAAGTAGTAGCGAATGTTTTATTGCCAACATCTGCTACTATTAAATAGCAACTTTTTCGCAGTTTAAGTCACGTGATATTAAACCATCAAAACATGACATCATCGGATCATATAGTTTCACTTCAATGTCATCATTTCATATATAGCTATGCCCCTAATGGTATACTCAAAAAATTAATCCTATTAGGCAAAACAGATATTTGTGTGTTGAAAAACATGTTTCCAGTCATCTGCTGCCATTAATATATAAAATGGCTTATTGCAAAATGCAAGAAGTTGGTTTTGAGATATATCGTCTGTTTTTATGCTATCGTAAAATTTAGACAAAATTACTACAGTGTAATTCCAAGATGAACAAGGAGAAAACTTGTCCCGCTTTCTATCTTGACTAACCTGCTTCTTTAAAAATTAGTATTTCTTAAAGGGAGTACGGCACGTTTTTTGTGGGGGTCTAGTGGTCCGACTTCAAATTGAAGAGTAATGATATATTCTACTCAAGAAGACCAAAACATAATAAATGAGCCTAAAAATGACCCCTTAGTTACAGGGAAATTCATAGGTTTAATATACACCAGGATTAATTATTTTAATCATTTTAAACCCTATTTCATACTTGAATCCAAATTTTTAACCTAAACAACACCGTGCTAAGCACCATATTATATTGATTGGTATATGATGTTTCATCATGAATTGAAACGTTTTTATTAATTGTTAACTGTTCTAGAAAAAGTCTGAAGTCATTGTTTTTGACCTTCATGGTGGCCACGGCTAAAAATAGGCTTTTGATGCGACTACTTCCCAAAAAACATTTTAGCGAATACAGCATTATTATCAAGTTGCACATTTTGTGTGACCTATATATACATGTATTACTCTGTATATGTGGATGTATAAATAATTGTTTAAGAAGACAATTTAACTTGAAACTTGCTTGAATGATTGCATATTATAAATATAATGTGCCTGTGAAAAGCCTTTTTGTTTTGTTATCTGATGTTACAATTGATTTGCCCTTTATCATTGTTAATGACTAGTTTTTGTTGCCTTTCCTGAACACCTGAAAAATCAATGAAATATCATGACATTGTGATAGGTGTGGTGTATTGGATTGATCTATTCTTAGTTGATATATAGACAGGTTTTATTTATTTGATGAATTGTAAATGAATATACTTCAGTCATTAATTGGTTTTAAAACAAAGGTTGATCAAGATAAACAAGTTGTGCAGTGATAACACTCTCATTGTATCATTTATTTATAGTCTATACATCATGAGCTATTTACGGTTTTCTTCTTGATGTCTGTAAGTCATATGGATTTTATTTGGCCTAAAGACAATAATGGCCCAGTTGTTCAAAGTTCGGTTAGCTTAATCCTTGGTTTGTGTAAACTTTCAAAGTACATTTTCTCATAAAAATGCCCACTGCAAATCCCGCTACAGGCAGAGGGTAGAACCCTCACCCAACTTCATGTTCATTTTGTCCTTTTTTTTTATCATGCTCATTCAAGGTCTTCTTCATGACACTGCATGTGCAAATGTGGAAATGTGACTCCGTCGTAAATGGAGTGTCTACAATAGAATTTGCAGCAACTCTAGAGTTCTGCAGGTTGGATGGTTCTAGGCCCATTCTCCATATTTTATCTAAATTCAGGATGAGCCTGGCATGTTCATCCCTGTTTGGGCCATAGATCCTTTCTTGTGTTGGTGCGCCCTAAAACCCCAATTCCATTCAGTTCTCATAAAAATATGTTTTGTACTATTAAAAGTTTTTAATTTGCCTTTCTTCTCAACATAATATGCTAAATTTCTAGTAGAACTATTCATTTATCGGAAATTCAGAGAGATTTGAAATTTTCACTTAACGCTCGGTTAAGTTAACCGAACTTTGAACAACTGGGTCAATGTTTTTGACCTTCATACATCTATAATATATATTTATTACATTTCTATGCATGAAAGATCGGGATTTCTCAGTGCTAGAGTATTCATGATCGCTAAATATTAATAACTAACTCAGAACACAATAATAACTAACGTTGCGACGCCGATAACGTTCAATGCAGCGAATATTTGTTTGAAAAACATAATTAAAAACGTAACAAAATATATTATTTAACTGCTGGTAATCCTTCACTTGATGGTAGACATGCTTTGTTTGTTCACTCACTCACGTGCGCTCGTTCGTGAAAAGAACCACACGTCTACCACTCGTGAAGGATTTCCCTATAATCGATCCCAATAGTTAAATAATCTCTATATCTTATAAGATGTTGTATTGCTGTTTGCAACAAGCCAAAAAAAAGCTGCATTTCTGGTAATTATTTGAAATGATGACTTTATGGTTTCAAATAATTACAGGTATGGTTACTTTTAGTTTTAGTGGCCAAAGGGCAGGAGCTGATGTGATGTGGGGAGGGTTTCTGTCGTCCATTAAAGGGACATATGCCAATCTTGTGTTTTTATCAAGCATTTAAATTAGCATCTCCATGTATTAATTTTAACTTTAAAACTGCTTGCGTATAATTAAATAAAAATGTTGAGTTTTCTTATTCTTCCGAAGGTTTATATATAGCATTGGTGTAATGTAATACATTAGTAATATGCAAACTCAGTCTGCTTTATACTATTCTTATAATTAATATTAATGATTGAACAATGCAAGTTATGTAAAAAAAAATAATGGGATGCTACAAGTTTTTAAAAAATATAAAGATTGCCATGTGTACCTGTAATGTCCTCCATCGTTGGTTAGTTCATTCTTGTTTACGCGAATACTTTAGTTAATGGTCTCGGATTTTCAACAATTTGTTTGAAGGTCTGCAGTTCAGGGTGAGAAGGTTCTAGGCCCATTTTCCATATTTTATCTCGATGTATATGGAGGATGAGCCTGGCATATTCATGCCTGTTAAGCGCCATATAACCTTTCATGTGTTGGCGCAACTTAAAACCCAATTCAATTAAATTCAATAAGATCCCAGACATGTTTGACAATGAGCAACATTGTGGCTTGCATTATAGAGTTATGTCAAAGTCGGCTAATTTCGGCATGTTTACACAAAACCTTGAGTAAATTACAAAGTCATTACACGTTTTGGCTGAAGTTTTGTTTCAGTTAGATCTTGTACGTAGTCAGCGCCGAGCAAAAGCATTGATTATGTCAAAAGAAACAAATTTTAGCTTGTTTACACTATAAAAAACTTGAGTTATTGCATTATCTAATTTTGTTACCAAATGTGTGCTGAAGGTTGTAATGAGATATTGCATGAGTTGGACAATGAACAAAGCTGATATATGTGTTACAGGATTACACCTGGTGTCACTGATCGTTTCAAACTATTGTATTTCCCCAAGTTGTCACTGATCGTTTCAGACTACCGTATTTTCCCTTATAGTGACACCTCCACCTTTTCTTAAGAAATCATACCGTCATACAAAATCCAAAAATTCGTCAAAATTCAATAGATGTAGATCATTTGTAAAATAAAAAGAAAGATTTAGACTTACTTTGAATGACATTTGAGGCTTAGTTTGGAGTATACAGTCCGCCAAGAACTGCTTTAAAATAAAACTCTAATAAAAAAATAAATAATAAGAGCGCTCCATTCCATTTTGCATAGCATGGGTGCTAATGTTAGGGGAAATACGATAAAGTGAACCTGAGCTGGTGAACATGATAACTTTGGTACCGTTTTAGATTTTTATCAAATTTGATGTGAAGATCTGTTTCAGTATAAGGTATATAATTTTCATTTTCGACAAGTGATGCAGTTTTTGTTTATGCATGTAGAAACCAGATAGTGATGATAAAATTCAATTCGTTTATTTTAAAGAATGTTATAACGGTTGAAAGGAAGACCTCAAAAGGACCTGAAACTGTATATACAATACTTTTATAATCGGTCACACAGGTTTTTTGAAAATAACACGAATACTAAAAACTGGAAATTGCCGAAACACATACCAATATTTTGTTAGTTTATCAACAAGGTTTTAGTCCAGTCAAGGCAGATTAAGTTTTATAAATCACTAGCGATATTTGTTAAACGATGCCAGTTAAAATTTCAAGTGAAAATAAGAATTATTAAAAATATATAATTTTTTGAAAAGTGACTGATTATAAAAGTTGAGTAGTGTATACTATGACATGTAGACATTTAGGAGGTGAGTTTGGGGTCTTAAATAACAGGTAATACCCACATAAACTAAAATTACTTGTGTGTTTGCATTAAAAAATATATCACAAATATCATAATGTTAGGTATGAATTTTTTCTTTAATACGGTACTAGATTTTTACTCTTAAATTTCATAGTGTTTGTGTATTTTTTCAATGAGGACAAAAATATGGATTTAATTGCTCTTTCACATAATTTGTGTAAAAATTAAAACTTTGTTTGAATGATGACTATCTTGTATTACAGAAGAAACACCTAAATGTTGGTTTACAGTATAAAACATGTTTACAATAATATATGAAATAATAAACCCATACTTGTTAATTAATGTAAGGCAGTATAATTAAGATTTTAAAACACGTGTACACTCCATCATTTTCTGAAATGTTGAGCCAGCTAAATGTTAAAAGTTTTGCCGTTATTTTTCATGAAATCGATTCAGTTGCAGCAATACTGTCACTTTTTAATCTCAAAGGAACAAGTAACTGAAATAATTCGATAATTTGAGTTTAGAAAACCTTGAAGTTGTTTTAAATATATTAATGTACAACAAATGCTTTGCTTGATTTTTTAATATAGACTTATTGATCTGAAAGCCAAAAGAAACACAAAGCCGCAGGCTGCAAGAGTCAGTCGCGACTTTTCTGCAGCAAGGTAATCTCGTATTACTTAAATGTCCGTCACGTTCCCCGGACATATCCCCTATAGAACATCTTCGGGACCATATTAAGCGTTAAATACGGGCCAGAAGACCTTGAATGTTATCATACAGGAATGCATTAACAATAACGTCCCACAGGCTACAATTCGGTGTCCTGTGACGTTGATGCAACGTCACATTCTGTCTTGCATTGCATCAAGAGGTGGACATGCCTGTTAATTATATTCCTCTAATACAGTTTAAACTGTCGGTAGGTTCATTAAATTTTGTGTTGACCTACTGCATTATTTCATCAAAACATTTTTTTTACAACTTTTGTAAATGATGCCCATGTCATTATGAATGTTTTTATACCCCCGCTTTCACAAAGTGGAGTGGGGCTATATTGGAATCGCGCTGTCCGTTCCATACTTTCGCATACTGTCACTTAACACATTTTTGTCGGTCGCATCCTGAAGTGTCCCATAACACATTTTCATTACTTGAAATTCCTCAAACACTTTTGAATGGGTTGTTCACAAACTTCATATAAACATAACAAATGATGACCTTATGTCCCCCTACATCACCCATTGTTGATTGCCTAATTTATAACAGAATTATGGCCCTTTATTTGACTTAAAATTTAAGCGGGGGTATTCATCACCTTCAGCAATAGTTCTAGTTTTACATTTCAAACATTGGTAATAGTTGAAACATTTTTAGGGAACAGCTTTGAAGATCCGGATAGATTAGGTTGTACTTAAGGAGACAGTATGCGCACTTTGTACATTCAAAAAGGTGGTGCGTTTCTTTTGGCTTTCGATATACAAACGATGACCAGAAGCTGTAAGATGTGGTGCCATTTAAAGATCTGTTACCAGCCTGATGTATTTGAGTGGGATTTGGGGGAATTTGTGTTTCTGGTAGATAGTTATTTTTATGCTCCCCAAAGGGCGAGCATATAGTTGCCACTTTGTCTGTGTGTCCGTCACACTTTCTTGTCTGGAGCATATCTTCAAAACTACTGATGGGACTGCAATGAAACTTCACACAATGATAGAGGGCACTGAGAGGAAGTGCAGAGTGCAAGAACTGTAACTATGTCTTTGTTCAAATTAGAGTTATTGCCCTTTGTAATGTTATACTTGTTATTCTTGTCTGAAGCATAAGTCAAAAACTACTAATGGATCTGCAAATTGAAAACTGCTGGGTGATACATGTCCATATGATAAGTTGAGGATACATTTCGGGGAGCATCCATCGGTTCTACCGATTTTCTTGTTTAAATAAGCATAAAATTGCATGAGAAAAAAGGTGTTCCTCTGTAAGCTATGGTCTGTATATGTATATATTACATATCTGAGCTACTCAGTATATACGAATGTATGTATAGCAGCAAGCTTTTCCTGCTTTAGTAATGTTTATAATAGGTAAGGGCAATAAAAGATATTGATTTTGAAGTGTGCCTATACCATGTCATGGAGATACTATTTACCTTATTAGTCGATGTTAGATGACGTACATTACTTATTCAGTTTTATTTAAAACCATTGTTTAGGATTAAAATGAATGTGATATGGAAAGATGACAAATGCAAGTTATGTAACAGCATAATTGCATAGCAACAATCCACTTATTTGTGCAATATATTTAATACACTTATGTGATTTTTTTATGTGAACATGGTATCTGATTTTTATAATCACTCCTGAATGTTTGCAGGTGTCCGGGTCAGAAACGAGTAGAGTGCATAAAATAAAGTATGATTGCTGACCAACCTTCATACTTTATACATGCCATATTTTCCCTAATAAAAGCGTCTCCTCTATTATATAACATAAGCGCCACCCTCACCTTTTTTAAAAAAAATAATATAGATTTAACAAATGGAGTGCGTGGTCCATTGGTAGAGCGCCGAACTCCTGATCGAGAGGTCGTGGGTTCGATCCTCCGTCGCGGCCACGTTATTTATCCTTGAGCAAGATAATTAATCCACATTGCTTAGTACTGGTTCTACCCAGGAAGCCATCGAGAGTGATTAATCTAAGTTGCAAGAACTTGTTTCGCAATCGATGTAAAATAAATATGTTTAGAACAACAATTCTTTAAAATTCAACACATTTTAACGTGGCTCCAGCGTAAATGGAGTTTCTACGATAGAATTTGCAGCAACTCTGCAGTTCAGGGTGAGAAGATTCTAGGCCCATTTTCCATATTTTATCTCGATGTACATGGAAGATGAGCCTGGCATGTTCATGCCTTTTAGGTGCCATATAACCTTTTCATGTGTTGGTGCGCCTTAAAACCCCAATTCAATTCAGTTCAGTTCAACACATTTTCGATCTTTTGTTTCCAAAAAAAACCCCGGAAAAATTCAATGGGTTTTTGATCTTTTGTATAACCCTAATAACAATTATAAGACCACCCCTTAGCAATTTGCATAGCGCCGGGCGCTCTACTAGGGGAAATAGGGTGTATATTTGTATATTCAGTACAAAATGGACACCTCACCTTAATAAACAACATTCATGAGTCAGGTAACAAAATGGATTTGGGTCAATGCTTTGGGAGTGGAACTCTGTACACCAAAGGAAACAAATCCATTTACCTTACCATAGGCGAAAGAAGCAGTATTTTTTGTTCTTTTACACGTATGCATGTCCTGTTCGTTGAATTCAGTTTCCCAGAACGTCCTTGAACTCGGGACACGTGCATCCTTGACACAAGAAGCTTTGCGCAATCAGTTTCGATAAAAAGCTTTTATTTTTTAGTAAACGTATTTGTTTCTAGTGGTGTAAATGTTACCTTTTGTTATGATCCTTTTCCACATGTATTATGTATTCATATAATTATTGGAAATAAAATCAGTTTGAACTAATTGCTTTAGATCAAAATAAACATTGTTGACTTTACTTATACATTTAGTAAAATGGGTGTTTATTAGGTATACTATTTTGTTTTAAATGGGGATTTTCTGAAAATGTTGTTAGTCTTTGTTGTCCTGTTTCTGAACTATGTGTTAACTCTTAACCCGCTAGACCCAGAAACTCGCAGACTGATCAGGGTTTACAATGTCCAGCTACTGATCAGTCATTTCCCAAAACACCCCTTTGTCACATAAATAGAATGGTCGTAATTCAAAGAAAGAACAGTCCATTATATATATGTAGTGGGTTAAGGGTTAATTTTGGCTCTCCCGGGTAATGCCAGCAGAGCCTACATCGCGTTGCATCATGGGTGTGTCCATTGTCAAGTTGTTGTTTCTAATTGTCAGATTTTACTAAACACTGAAAGGGTGTTGTAAATTATTTCTCATTACATAGATGGTCTAAGTCTAATGTAAGATCATTATATCTGACCACCACCGGCCCAGTCAGTAAGTGTTTTGTTTGACATCTTATTTATCAACCTCGTGTAGTTCTTTAGGCAAAAATAGTGTTAATGCTTATCATTACGTGGTCCAAGTATTAACTTTCATACCCCATCTAACCCCTTCTCCAAGAAGCGAAAATGGGGTTGGCTGGGGTATGAAATAAAACCTTAATTTCGGCTTAACAAGTTTGCATATTGTAAAATTAAACATTTAATAGGAATTAAACATTTAATAGGTAATTTTAAAGTGATAATCACTTTTTTTTTTGTAAAAAATGTTTTATTGACGAAATATCCATTATGAAATCCTGCTAATATAAGCTTTCCCATCGCTTAATGGAATTAAGGCTGGACCACGTAATGTCCCAGTAAAAAACATAGTGTCTCCAATAGAATTGGCAGCAGCTCTGACATGGAGAGAGTTCTAGTCCTGTTCCGCATATTTTTAGTTCCATATAAATGGAGGGTGGGCCTGGAATGTGCTTTTATGTTGGCGCCATTGAACCTTTTTTGTATTGGTGCACCATATATCCCAAAATATAGTTCCGATCTGTCAGTCTAGCTTATATACACAATGGATTTAAGTCAATTAAACATTCAATCAATATTTACACCTGTTCCAAAAGCATGTGTTGTCCCACAAGCAACTCTAAAATACAACAGAGCATATGGCCAGTGTTTGTGGGAACTTGACCCAGGAACAGTAGGGGGCGGAGCTAGAAACTGAATGTCGAAACTATGAACAGTGGGGAGGCGGAGTTAGAAACTGAATGTCGGAACTATGAACAGTAGGGGCGGAGCTAGAAACTGAATGTCGGAACTATGAACAGGGGGGGGGGGGGGGCGGAGTTAGAAACTGGATGTCAGAACTATGAACAGTAGGGGGCGGAGCTAGAAACTGAATGTCGGAACTATGAACAGTAGGGGGTGGAGCTAGAAACTGAATGTCGGAACTACGAACAGTAGGGGGCGGAGCTAGAAACTGAATGTCGGAACTATCCATAGGGATAAATCTAAGCTAAATCTCATCTATTGAGTAAACCGTGTAATTAATGGTCTGTCCAAAACCATTGACTGTTTCAATTTATTTTAAGAACATTCCATAATTGAGGTTGAGCCCAGTTTAACTCAGCTACCATGTTGTGAGTCATAGGGTTCGATCTTAGATATAGGATGTTCTAAAAATAAACTGAATCGGTCAATGATTTCGGACAAACTGTTCATTACTTAAACGGTATATATACACAAGTATAGGTTTATTATGTCGGACATCGTATGGAGAGGTTTACACAGTATGTGACGTCACTGAGCTTTAGCCCAGATATATCCCTATTACATACAAGGTCATGTAATAGATGACTAATATGTGATATTTATTTATAAGCTGAGAAATATGTCTCCTTTAATACCAGAGTAGGGAAACATATTTTTGTATTATCTCTTTATTGTTATTCTGGACGGGGCATCCATCCCAATTACCCATGACATTGACATATATGGGATACATTTAGAAAATTTTCATAACTGGCTTCTCTGTCAGACTTGCATTCACATAAAGTGATTTTAATATGTTGACATGCATTACATTCATTGCATTTCCATACTGGAATAGACAAAATAAAACAAATTTGAAATGCTATCTTGTAGTCGGTATGATAGCATCCTCCGAGATCTTCAGCTTTTCAAGTCTTCATCTTAAAGGTTGAAATAGATGGTCAACATGAGGCTTTGGCGTTAGTTTTTATATGCTGTTCTTCACACTGGACATATTGTGGTTTGGCATTCTCCGTCTCCAGTATGTATGTCTATCCGTAAAGGTTTCATTTCCAGATTACTTCACAACACAAAGTGAATAAGGATTTGCCTCGTGAAAAGAAATAATTCTTAATATAACGTCGAAATATATATCGCATATATATACAGAGTTAGTGAAATGTATCATTACCTGGACGGTGAGTAAAATACGCTACCACTATCGAGACCAATCCCCTTATTGAGGTTCCTGGTTTAAACAAGTTCATACATGTATCAATAAATGTTTGCGAAGAGGTAATGGCAGCTCCAGCCACGTCACTTCCATGTTTTTTACAATTTTCTAGTTACATTTAGTATGTCCAGAATGAAGCCTTGCTTTTTAATATACCCATGATTTCACATAGTGAAATTGGGTCTATAAAGGAGTCGTGTTGTCCATAACATTATATCTCGTCACGTCACATCATGTCCTGAAACATTTTTTTCTCGCCTTTTCGCAGAAAAAAGCGCGACAGGGATCACTTTTCCGGCGAAGGCGACAACGCCGTCAACGCCGTCAACACTTGGTTGAAGTTTTCAGTTTTTTTTTTTTGGACGGTATATATCTCCAAAACCGATACTTTGTATGAACATTCACTGGGGTAACCCCTTACACTTTCACTAAGCCCCACCCCACCAATGCCATTGACTTCAAAGACAAAAGAACAAATTTTCTTGGTTAAAGTTTTTGGTTAAAGCTTTTTGGAAGGTATATACATGTATCTCCAATACATCAAAGGTATTGCTTTGATATTTTGTATGAACATTCCCTGGGCCCCACCCCACCAATGACCTTGACCTTGACTTTAAAGACAAGAATCCGAAATTCTCTTTCTTCCTTTTCTTTTATTCTTAAGCACAGTGTATGTAAGTATGTGTCGTATTTCATTCACCATCATCATACTTTCCTTCAAATGTTAAGCATTTTCATTGTAGTTTATATGACCAGCTACTACACTTGCAGTCACCAGCATTGACTTTGTTTTGTCTTTCACAGTATGAAGAACATTTGTTCCATTAATTTTCATAATTTCAGAGTAGTAATGTAACACCCCTACGACGCCAACAAAACAAACCCTCGTTGTGAATGAACAAAACCTCGAAAGGCAAGACAGTCCGTGGCGGTGGCCTTGATTATTACTTGCATATCTCAAAGAGTTTTGAATGGATTGTTCCCAAACTTCATATACACATAACAGCTGATGACCTCATGTCCCTCTACATCAAACATTGTAGATTGCCTAATTTATAGCAGAATCATGGCCCTTTGTTTGAATTTTTATGTGTCTCCTCCACCTTTGTGGAGGGGAAACATACCTTTGTGGAGGGGAAACATAATTGTTTTTGTGCTGTCTGATATTATTTTTATGCTGTCTGTTGTCTGTCTGTCACAAACTTTGTCCAGACTAGTTCTCCTGAAACCCTGGCAAAACTTGGCAGGGATGATCAGTACCAAGGCTAGCTTCGCATATAGTCGCCGTGTTCCGGTTGAATGATTTTTGGCGGAGTTGTGGCCCATTTAATACATAAACTTTGTCCGAACTAGTTCTCCTGAACCCCTGGCCAGATTTCAAAGAAACTTGGCAGGGATGATCGGTACCAAGCCTAGCTGCGCATACCGTCACCTTGTTCCAGTTGAATGATTTTTGGCTTAGTTATGGCCCTTTCAAGGTTTTATTACACAAACTTTGTCCATACTAGTTCTCCTGAACCCATGGCCGGATTTCAATGGCCGGAATCCGCAGGGATGATCAGTACCAAGCTTAGTTGCGCACGTCATTACCGTGTTCCGGTTGAATGATTTTTGGCAGAGTTATGTCCCTTTACGTTTTAATGCACAAACTTTGTCTTGACTAGTTCACCTGAAACTTGGGAGGGATGATCAGTACCAAGCCTAGTTACGCATATCATCGTCGTTATTCATTGGAGGAGATTTACAGACAGGTTTGTGTCAACAATGTATCGTTAATAACTCCTAGGTATGTATTGGCAGATATGTGGGGAAGTGGGGTGGTTTCAGAGGTCATTTGCTGTTTCCCTGTTTAACCGACATTCCTGCTATACCAAGTCCTGTCAAGTTGGGTCAAGTATGACTTGAACCAGAAGTTGTGTTGAAAGGGATGAAATGCCCCTGGAAAAAGTTGAGCTGGATGAGTGGGAAATCCATAATTTTTAACCTCCATCCCCCATTTGGTGCCCGTTCAGTAACTTTCAGATCAGTGAATGGGTTTAGATATTTTGAAAGGTTTATGTCACAAGTAGGTTTCTATCGTGAAGGTCAAGGTCATGCAGTTGTTCTAGACCATAAAGGTCAAGCGAGTATTTATAGGGAGCACCCATATTTATAGGGAGCACCCATACAAGTTTGTCTTTTTTCTAGAAATAAAGAGGACTATATATTAACTATGCTTTTTTTTGTCTAACTTGTGATTTTAAAAAATCAGTCTAGCGAAAGATAAAAATTATACGGTAGTTCATTTTGCCCTTATTGAGTCAATGCAGTAATTTCTTCTAGAATGCAGTTTTAGTGATCTTGTTTGTTAATATGTCAACTGTTCTATATATATGTTTTATATTTTTTCCATTTAATTAGTTTATTATAAACCAGGCTACGTGTTAACTTTCATTCATTTCCATGTGATAATGCATAATAAAGACATTTCTGATCATTTATTGTTTGTGGTTTATATTTTTGGCCAATAAAATATTTTAAGTTTCAGATTTCTGATTTCTATCAAAAGCCAGGATAGTAAAGATGCTGCGTCAAACTTTCTCGCCTCATCACTGTGGGTTCAAATCCCAATGGAAGCTTGACTAGTGTTGATTCTTATGGATTGGGGAGGTATACAGTACAAGTTCTACACAGGAAAAATAGTGTGGTTCGCCTTGATCACAAAATATTGACTCATATATGGCCTAATGTGTGCTAAAAATGACATAATTCACCATTCAAACAAACAAATGGTTTCTGTAAGGATTTTAATTTTTAATGGACTTTTAATGTAGCCTTTACATATTGTACTTATCTTGTAATTCCTGTCCAGAGTATAACATGAAAACTACTAAATTTGACCATTAAATGACACTGGAATGAAACTACGCAATGAACGAGGCCAATGAGAGGAGTGCAGAGCACATGAACCATAACTCTACATTCATTCAAATTAGTTACCGCCCTTTGTAATTTTATACTTGTAAATCTTGTGCAGGGTTGGATTGGAATGAAACTTAACACAGTATAGTAGTCTATGGCAACGACACTGAATAATTTTCTGTTAAATTTGCCACATTGTAGCGAAGCGCAGAGCACAAGACCAATAACTGTCTGGCATTTTTGCAGAGTTACACTCATGAAACTTCATCCCTTTTGTTTTTTAGGTCAGAGGTCAAGGTCACCATGACCTTTATACGGAAATACACGTCGTTCTGGACAATAACTTCGAAAACATAATACCCACACTCGTGTAACTTCATAGGTATATTTGCCTAGATGAGAGGAAGATTACTATTGCTTTTGCTGTCAGTAGATAAAAGGTCTAGGTCGCCATTACCTTGTATGGAAATATGCATTCCGGACAAAAATTTCGAAACAATAACACCTGAACTTACAAAACTTCAAAAGTACATTGCCTTCAGTTGGAGGAACCCTATTGTTTTTTTAGATCAGTAGGTTAAAGGTCAGGTTGTCACAATCTTATATGGAAATACTATTCCAGAAGATAATTGAAAACCATAACACCTACAGTCCTGAAACTTCTTAGCTACTTTGCCCTAGGTGGGAGAAGGAACCTTATTACTTTTGGGGTCAGTAGGTCAAAGTCTCCATGTCCTTGTATGGAAATATGCATTCTGGATGATAATTTTGAAACCATAACAGCTACACTCCTGAAACTTCGAAGGTACATAGCCCTATGTACATGCAGAGGAAGAACCCTAGATTCTCCAGGGCCACAACTGCAATTAATAAATGACTGGATCAAAAAGATACTGGGTAGAGAGGTTCACCACATTGAGATTTAGGGTCTTGTACAATACTCACTAACCTATGGTCAAAAAAAGCTTGGGATTGCTTCCCAAGTTTACTTGGGGTCAAGGTCACAGTTTCTATAAATGTATCTTATCGAGATATGGCCTTTGGTTATTGAAGAAGTTCTGTAAAAATAAATTTTGTCACTAACTCTTTTTTTACCCAGTGGATTGTTTTTAATTATTTTTTTTAATATTAAATAAGAACGCACCCTTGTTATTTTGCATAGCGCCCAGGCGCTACAATTAGGGGAAATACGGTACCTAGTTAGAACACATTCCACATGATAACTCCATGAACATATATATAACACCCATGCTCATAAAACTTATACTACATGATCAATGTCACCATGACTATGGACATACACATTCTAAGGTTAACTCTGGAAGTATATCACCTACTCATGCAATGTTATAGGTACTTTGCCCTTAGTGAGGGGAGGAACCCAATTGCTTTTAAGATCAGTAGGCCGAGGTCAAGGTCACCATGACCTCATATGGACATGCGCATTCCACAAGTATAATAACATAGACTCATTAAACCATTGCCCTTGAGCAGAGTAGGAACTCTATTGCTTTTGGGGTCAAAAGTTCATCAAGGTCACATTGACCTGACAATGACCCAATCCTGAGAAACACTTTCCCCACTGTAACTTGTGGACTATTACACCTACACTCTTCACACCACACAGAAATAGAACCCATTGTAAAATGAGGACTCTATTAATTTTGGGGTTGGTAGGTCACTGAGACATTACAAAAAAAAGTTCAGGTCTGTTGTGACCTACAGATCTTGAAACTTTATACAAATAGTACTTTTGTTTATCACATAACTTACAGTGTGGGAATGGAATAACACCAATCTATATTTTTGATATATCACTAGTTATATAAGTATGCAAATAAGCCTAGTATGTGCTGTAAAAAAAAATCGATAATGACTATGATCCAATTCCCACGCTTAAAGTCGGTTTCGCGTGTTAAAGAAAAAGGCAAAATGCAATAAAAGTCGGTATGTGAGTGTACGTGATAAATAGAATCTAACATTCATTCTCATTCATTATTGAATTTATTAAACTCATTAGCAAAAATGATATAATGCTCGGTTAATAAATTCAATAATGAATGAGTACTCGTGTAAGATCCTCTACTTAAACAACATCTATTGATTTGTTTGTCAGTTGCTCAAGGTCATATTGTAGAGCTGTGTGGTCTTGTGGGTACGATCCCCGCCATGACCGTACATGTATGTGCGGTGTCCCTGAGCAAGACATGTTTTGTGCATTTGCTTAGTATTACTTATAAAACTTCATACGTACATTGCCGTATGTCATGATCAATGTCACCATGACCCGATATAGACCTACACATCATTCTGGGCGAAGTATAACCCCTAAGCATGAAAAATAGGTAACCATATTGCTATTGGGGTCAGTAGGTCTAAGGTCAAGGTCACCATGACTGTATATGGACATGTATAACAACTACACTCATTAAACCATTGCCCTTCATCAGAGTGGGAACTCATTGCTTTTTGGGTCCGAAGGTCATCAAGGTCACATTGACATGACGAATCCCCAATCCTGAGAAACACTTTCCCCACTGTAGCTTGTAAACTATTAGACCTATAATTTTGAAACTTTACAGATATAGAACCCATGGTAAAAAGATGACTCTTAATAATTTTTGGTTAGTAGGTCAAGGTCAGCGTAGCTTGGCTGAATATGATGTGTAGGCCGAGTTCTAGTGGGGTCCGGGGGCATGCTCCCCCGTAATTATTTTTTTCCAGCTAGACTGTAGGTGCGTTTTGGCGTATATTTCGTACCGGTGAATGTCAATAAGAAGATCAATATCCTTACTTTTTACCGTAAATTATATATCTTATATAAAACAAAAAAGAAGCTGTCCCCCTTACCCCACTAGGCCTCCGATTTTTATTGCACTTTTGGCGTTTTTATTTTTTCGATTTCTCAGCCTATAGGAAGCTACGCCCCTGACTGTGACCTTATGAAAATGTTTTCAGAGCTGTTATGACCTACAAATATTTGTACAAATAGTACTCTTGTTTAAACAACAATCCCTATTGATTTGTTTGTCATTTGCGCATGGTCATATTGTAGAGCTCTGTGGTGTAGTGGGTTCGATCTCCGTGATGACCATGTGTGTTTTTGTCCCTGAGCAAGACACTTTTTGTGCATTAGCTTAGTACTGGTTCTACACAGGAAAACATTGAGAGTGATTAAAATAAGTTCAAAGAGCTTTCGTTACAATCAATGTAAAATACATATAAATACACAACCAAGGTCATATTGACCCGACACACAGGTAAAACCAGCCATATAATGCCCCATTAAGGCAGTACTCTTGTTACTTCTGTTACTGTATGGTCCACTCTTTATCGATGTGTTATCGCATAAGCCTTGCTGGCTTTGGTCAGTACAGCTAACTAGACTTTCGAACAAAACTTTTTCATAAACGATTAATAAAAGCAGATGGAACAGATTCAAAATATGGACCAGATTGGTGCAATGGTACATTTCATATGCAACCGAAGTACATTTGAAATATCTGCACCATATTTCCCCTAATAGTAACGCCCCGGTGCTATGAGAAAGGCTGAGGGAGCAATCTTATAAAATGAATAAATATATAATTATTATTGTTACGGTGTGGAGGTTGGGGAGGAGGCACTTCTACTAGGGGAGGCATTCTTATAACGGCAATACACTGTTTATTTTTGGACCGACATCCAATTTTCCTCTGCAGCCTACAGTCAATATAAAATATCAACATATTGGGGAATTTGTGTTCAATTGACACTTTCAGATTACTGGAAAAAAGCAAGAAAAACACAAGTCCAGTTGAATGCAGATAACTTTGTCTTGGACAAATAACAATAAATATTTGAGCATTCAGTCTTGTTTTATATATACATATTTTGAACAACAAATAACACAACATTCATAATTACAAATATTTTGAACAACTATATCAAATCATTGCCAGTTTAATATTTTAGTTCTATCACAAAAATATTTATGTTTTTTTTTCTTCTACTTAACAATGTGAACTGTTTTTAAAGGGACAGGTGATATACTGACTGATAAACCCACCATTTCCAACAAGTTTGACTATTTGTTTATAAATTGATACAGTAAGGCCACTGAAGGTTCAGTATCCCTGTCAGGCCACTGAAGGTTCAGTATCCCTGTGAAGGTTTTGAAATAATAAATATTAAATGTTGCTATTAGTTGTGAATAATTATATATTTAAATAAATGTGTATTCTGATCAAAAGTGCTTCTCCAGCTTTATAGCCCCATCTCATCTAATGCTTCTGATTTACCGAACACTAAAACTCACCAAGTCGTCAAGTTTTTCAGACCAAATATTTTCACGAAGAATAATTAAACCGGAAAGAACTAAATGCCCAATTAAGTGAACTAGCATCTTTTATACGATGCTGAAGCTAAAATATTACGATGGTTTTTATCTATCTTTGATAGTCATCCATAATTCTGCCAGATTGCCTTCAGTCCCTTTAAGATAAAAAAATTGATGTCTACGAAGTTTCTAATACTGTAGATAACTTTATTGTATTGCTAATTTACAATTAAAAAAAACAAAAAAACAACATGTACTTAATACCCTCCGAAATATAAATCTATTGTTATTTGCACAGACCTAATAACAAATAGATTGGAGACTTTGAAAACTATCTAAAATTTCACGTGGCACAGTGCGAAAATTCCACAAATTATTTCCCAACTTTAAACACACATATTATGAAGAGTTTTATAGATACAAGTTTCATTCATGCCAAATACTATCACAAATTTTCTTTCCTGTGATAGTATTTTTCTTTCTCTTACATTTAGAGCAAAAAAGGAGTTTGACGGAAACTTTGACTATGTCAAAACCTTAATTTTTAAGAGAAAAGCAAAAAATCATGACATTTTTAACTTTAAACATCTTTTTATACAATTTCTTACTTTCAAAATTAACATAAATTATTATAATACCATTTTGCTATTCACTATGAATCTTTTGGATGTATTCTCATCAAAATCAGCGAATAATTGAGAGAGGAGATAGAAGGAAAAGTTAAGGTGCCACGTGATATTTTGGTTACTTCATTGGTTAAGATAGGAAGTTTCCTATCTGCTTATTAATATGTCTGTGTTATTTGGACTTCTAGAAAGATATGCAATGATATCAATAACATATTAAACAAAAAGAAAATCTTTGAAAAATTGCACAAAATATAATCATGAATGGAATATTCTACAGGATATCACAGAAAAAATAATAATGCATTATATATAATAATAAATATGCTATATAATATTATGTATTTTATATGCAAATGAAACGCATACAAAAAGGCATTGAAAACACATGAAAGTTTAGCATGACAAAGCATTCTGAAAACCAATTTTACCTTTATTTTTATCATCTTTTTTTTTCTGAAGTAAAACAATCTAAATATATTTATCACTGACTTTGTATATTTGAGTATTTTAAGTTAATTTAATTAAAATATACTTATATTTTGCAATGTCAACTCTAAATTTTGAAATTATCTTATAAATGCAAAATGCTTCTATAATAACAAACCTAAATGCAGAAGAATTGAAACACAGGAAAACAACAACAAACAGTTTAAATGCAAATCTAAATGCATAACATGCAGAACATGCTTCATATTTCTTTAAAGGGACACACAACAATCTCGGATTTTTTTTTTAAACTTGTGGCATCCTGTTAGTTTTCTATATAATTTGTATCAGCAAGTCATTATTAATATATACATGTAGTTCAAAGCAAACTGCTTTTGCATTTATTTATAGTTTATCTACATGCATAACTTTACTGGTCGGAGGCCACTGTCCATCACTTGCGTAAACATTAACTACTTTTTCAGACATACCAATTTTTACTCTACTTTCTACTAGGTTACCTCTACCTGGAAATTTGACACCAAAGAATTTTGTTTTATATAAATTATTGAAGTGGCACGTGACCTTTTATAAATATCCCAGTTTCCGTCATGTTTTTTTATCGAGTGATAGATTCAACTAGGTCATGATACAGTAAAATTTTATGAATTAAAAACATGTTTGCAAGTCTATTCAACAAATTCATTGTAAAAATTGTATGTTTGCATTGTTCCATCATTCACCTCGATTGCTATAAAAATGCACTTGGTAACATCAATGCAATATTTTCTGCGACATCAATTTACACTATAACAATGGGTAACTCTGTGTAAATCAAACAGATACAGGAACAAGTTGCCTGTCTTTGGTTAACATACATTATCACAGTATGTTTTAACTGCGTAGTTTGATAAAAATATGACGTCATAACTGTGTTATTCTTTTAATAATTTATTATGCGGCAGTAAACACTATTTCCGGAGAAATCGCTTTCGTTTTAATACTGCTTATTTACTTTTGGTTGTTTCTTCTGTTTCCAATCTTCAGTGCTAAACGTCTGTCAATAAGCAACATCGCTTAAGTAATTTGCAGTGTAAAAAAACAGTTTTTAAACGAGAATGACCGAAACTGGGCTTGGACAGAAACTGGTCCCTAACCAGACTGGGCTTGGACAGAAACTGGTCCCTAACCAGACTGGGCTTGGACAGAAACTGGTCCCTAACCAGACTGGGCTTGGACAGAAACTGGTCCCTAACCAGACTGGGCTTGGACAGAAACTGGCCCCTAACCAGTAATATCTTAAAACCATTATTAATAAAAATTATTTAAATAGTTTGAGAGCAAAGTGTTTTTGCATACAACATGTACATGTAGTTATTGTTTATAGTGATTATATTGCACCAGTAATGTATTTAAACCAAAGGTACAATAATGCAGAAAAATTGAAATAATCCCATTTTCTTTTATCTTTTATGCAAGCAGGGGCTAAAGCTTAATAAGTAAGTCTAGACTGCTGCGTGTCCCTTTGTTATATGGTACCTATTGAATATGTTATTTGCATATCACTGAAAAGTATTCACTGGCCTAAAATAAATGCTTTTGTTTCATGACATTTTAAGTAGCCCTATTTAAGTTCATTTGCATCATTAAAATTGCAGAAGGAAACAAGAGGTCAATGACCTTGAAGCTCTACTGATAGGTTTTTGATAGCTAGATCAGCATTCCTGTGATGTTTCATGAAAATCCGTCAAGTAGTTTCAGAGGAGTAGTCGCTACAAGTTTTCATTATATAACTCTATGTAATTGAATTGGGGTTTTAAGGCGCACCAACACATGAAAAGGTTATATGGCGCCTAAAAGGCATGAACATGCCAGGCTCATCTTCCATGTACATCGAGATAAAATATGGAAAATGGGCCTAGAACCTTCTCACCCTGAACTGCAGAGTTGCTGCAAATTCTATCGTACAAACTCCATTTACGCTGGAGCCATGTTATTGTTTTTCTGCCACTGCTCTTAGTGATGTGAGCGAGATGGCATCTGAAACAATGCAGTGGTCATGATGAAGACCTTTAATGAGCATAAACAAAAAATGACAAAATGAATATTATGAATTTGGTGGGGGGGGGGGGGGGGGGGGGGGGGGTCCTACCCCTCTGCATGTGACGGTGTGTTTGCAGTGGTTGTATTCTACCCCGGCAACCACACGGGGATATAACTCTATGTAAACAAGATGGCCACTGGCGGCCATGTTTAACGTCAAATCAAAATAATTTTTGACAAGTCATACTGATCATTTTAGAAAAAGTCCCATACAATATCACTTATAGTTTTCAAAAAGTACTAGCTACAAACTTGTTTTTTGAAAATCTATTTTTAGCTGTGGTGGCCATCTTGAATTTACAACCAACCTGAAATGTTGCTAGGATCATTTAGACATCAAGAGCAACATTCCTGTGAAGTTTCATGGAAATCCGCCTACCAGTTTTAGAGGAGTAGTCGCTACAAGTTTTTACTAAATAACTCTATGTAAACAAAGATGGCAGCCATGTTAAACGTTGAATCAAATCGATTTTCGACAAGGACCCGCATCATGTCATGCTAATCATTTTAGAAAAAGTCTTGAGTTTTCAAGAAGTAGTAACTACAAACTTGTTTTTTAAAAATCTATTTTTAGATTTGGTGGCCATCTTGGATTTCACATCAACATGAATTTTTGCTAGGATCAACTAGACTTCATGGGCAACATTTCTGTAAAGTTTCATGAAAATCCATTCGTAGTTTCAGAGGAGTAGTCGCTACAAAAGTTAAGAACGGACAGACGGCGGACACCGCACCACAGCATAAGCTCTGCTGATCTCTGATCAGTAGAGCTAAAAATGATACAAAACAAACAGCAGTTTGGAAACAGTCGAAATATGGTCACCTAAATTGAAGCTTCCTGTAAAAACAGAATATATTTATAATAACATTGCCATGTGATGCAAATCTGTGTTTTCTAATTGCAATTACAAACATATTTCTTGCATCACTGTCAGAATGAAAATGTGAGGTAAACAAATTGAAATAAAACACAACAGTATGAAATTCTGTGTCGCATAGAAACCATTTCTACTATAATATTACGATTGATCAAGCTTTCATTCTTCAAAAAATCAAAATTACCAAGCTCTTGATAAACTGTGCACTTCTCAATATTTGAACAAACTTTCAAAGTTATCAATCAACCTTCTTAAACATTAAATGATATTGTTGTTCAACAGCTCGTCAACACAGTATAGGTTAATTCGAGCCACCCCAGAGTAGAGAGAGGACGGAAGGAGGAAAGAGGAAGGATGCACAGGAATTGGGGAATTGTGTCCTTCTCTTATCAGAAAGATTCTCAAAAGATCGACTCCGATAACACAGGACAAACTTGTTTACATTCCATCCAATGGACACGGCTAAGGCAAGTGTCTTGCCTGCTGAAGTAACACAGTGGTGCCTGTGAGGTTTGAACCCATACTTCCCCGATTCAGAGCCTATAATTATTCCATCCACTGGGCCACCAATGACACCTTGTAAATAGATAAACATTGAAGTTCTCAACTTGTCTCCATAAATGTTCATTCTCAAATAAACAATCAAGTTCATTCTCAAACAAACAATCACATTTATTCTCAGATAAATAATCAAGTTCATTCTCAAATAAACAATCAAGTTCATTCTTAAACAAACAATCATATTTATTCTCAGATGAACAATCAAGTTTATTTGAGAATAAACAATCAAGTTCACTCTCCTTAAAATATTAAGTTAATTATATATTTGGCACAAATCAGCAAAGAATACCAATGTACAAAAAGAAAAGTGTACGTGTATGCATATATTACTGGTATCAATATGTGGGCCACACCTTTAACAATACCAGATGTCCCAAATACAAGGAATAGATAGAGTATGCTTTCATTGAGTTGGTTAATTTAAACATAGAGGTATTTAAATTAACCAACGGGATGAAATCATACTCTATTTGTTCTGTAGCATATCCATTTAAGCTCCCTGCCATACAACTTGTTATTCTAACAGGTGTTATTTTCAATTAAACAATTAACACCTGTGCTATTACAAAGAGAATTGTCAGTGACCATGCTGCAATTCTCGTTAAAACTAATTGTATGAAGGTAATTGTTGTTCAACGGCTCATCAATACATTAAGACATTCCGTGTAAGTGGACGGATACATAGGAATCCTTCTCTTACTATCGAATAGATTCGTATAGTTCTTTAGCGTACTCGAAGAAGGGACTCTGATTCAAAAGCCTGCCTGGTTTACATCCACATCTGATGGACGAGGCTAGACCTCAGTAGAAGGTACAGCCATGGGAGGAGCACCATTCAATTAATTTTTCACATTTTGCGAGATAGCGTTGTGATTAAATAGTGGGACTACAAATAAGCACTTAGTTCCTTGGTTTTTGTTTGATGTTTTACATCATTTTTCAGCTAATTTTAGGCTATGTATGACAGTCAATTGTTTTAACCCCCTCGACCACTGAGTTAACAACTTGTGAAATAATGTGGTACGACATAAAGATGCATATACAGGAGATATTTTTAAGTTTGGAGAGAAAATTGGAATCATTTTCATCTACAAATGAGAAAACAAGTATTTTAACAAGTGCTATAGATGCACTCATGAAAATACTTTATTTTCTCGCTTGGAGATGAAAATTAAAGACTGTCACCAACTCTTCATTTTTGTTATATATATATACAGTAACATTTACACAAATTTGTTTATTTCACCTAATCAACGCACAGAAAATGATCACATTTGTTTACCTTTTATTATTTTTATTGATAATAATAACAGTAGAAGCAAACAATTGAGTGACGATATTCTGTGAATCAAGGGCTTTCCAGGGCAAAACCCTTTCAAAGTCACTGGTTTATATGATCAAACCTTATGTATGATTGAATGAAAAGTGCTATATTTTACTTTAGAACTATTAAATACATCGGAATTGCACTATATTCAATACTGCATGTAATAGCTAACAGATGTCCCTGTCTTATGAATAAGTTGCACCATATGATACTGAAAACAGATACTGAAGTTGTAACATTAATTATACATCTGTCAGTGTTGCATGACACAGGAAAACTGATTTGAAATTAATTAGTTGAATAAATAGACGAATATGCCATGTTGTCTGTGATAATTGCATGCACAATACCCAAAGGACTCAGAAAACTGTAGACATATCCTATTAAACTGCATTATGGGTAATCACTCTAAAAGTCGATACGAACGTGGACTGCTGACATCATCATTCATACGCAAATTGCCAACCAGATATTCACTGGTCATTGCCAACCAGATATTCACTGGTCATTGCCAACCAGATATTCACTGGTCATTTCGACAATAGAAACCTTACACTGACCATTATGACAATAGAAAACTTGCATTGACCAATGCATGGTTGGTTGGCACATTTAAATAACGATACAGTATTTTGTAATTGTAAACAGTCAACGTTTGTATACCGGTAACTCAAGAATCATTAGATAGCAAAATGTTTTTTAAAATCAAATGGTAAG
Organism: Cyrtodaria siliqua; assembly: GCA_037043455.1. Lineage (NCBI taxonomy): Eukaryota > Metazoa > Mollusca > Bivalvia > Adapedonta > Hiatellidae > Cyrtodaria > Cyrtodaria siliqua. The sequence continues at coordinate 26,992 of JAWPHD010003601.1, forward strand.
TACCAACATACATAGAATGGGGATTTTACGTAAAACGGTAAAAGTGTGTGTTTTTCCATAAAACGTGTGGTTCGGGTTCCTGCTTATTACTATTAGTGCATTGTGAATATTAGTGGTATGCAAACAGGTTATGTGGAAGAGATGGGAAGGATACATAGGAATACTGGAACCATGTCCGACTGTTACCATCAAACAGATTCCTATGGTTTTGTAATGTGCTCAGTGAATCGACTCCGATACACTGGACCGCCCGGTTTATGTCCTTATTCGAAGAATGTAGCTTAGGGAAGCATCTTGCCCTAGGACACACAGAAGTAACCCAGTGGCATCAGTGAACCCGTGATTCCAGATTCAGGGCCAAACATGCCAGCCAGTGGGCCACTGCGGCCCATTTTGCCTGTCAAATCTTCAGTAAGATATTGCAAGTTTAAAACAGGTTATACACTTTACAGGATAATTGTGAGAAATACATCTTAAATGGACACGTGGCAATCTTTTTGTTTTTATCAGACAACAAAAATAGCATCTCAAATATATTACTCCAAAGTTATGGGTTTTGATTTTTCTTTGTTATTCTGTGAGAGCTTTTAGGTATATTATTGGTGTAATAAAATCAACAGTTAGAAATATGCAAAAACAATTTACTATGAACTGTTCTTATCACTAACATTAATGACTGCAAAGATGCATGGATGCAGAAAAACTAGCGGAACGTTGCGAGTTTAAAAAAAAGATTGCCATGTGTCCATTTAACAAATCAAACAGTAAATTAAAATGTGTAATTAATAATATTAATCTTAAATCATTGCTTTCCATATTCTGGCCATCTTTAAACATCTTCAAATGTCATGGTCATTTCACCCAATTTAAAACACTGCCTTGTTCAAAATGATATTTATAAAACCACAGCATAATTGAAAAGATATTTTAAGTTCATCTTGGAACTTTAAACTAAATTCGATACCTAATTATATTCAGATGTATGCATAAAATGTTCAAAATCTTTCAAATACAGTTTTACCGTGGTTAGTTTCTTTTTTCACTGCGACATTTTGGCTAACGATCTGTAAACATGGCCAGCGGTTATAAAGCTTGCCTCAATATTTCTATAAAGCTTATATTTTAAATACATAATCATTGCAAATCTAGAACAAGAAGCAGTCACTGACAGCCAGATACCCCTCTCCCCAACCCCACCCCATGACACTTATAACATTTGACCTTTGAACCCTAACTGTGACCTTGACATGCTCATACTGGTATAGTGACTTTATCTGCAGTCTGATGAATTTTCAAAAAATTAAAAACTTTATAAAATGTAACTTTTTCCGTTAATTTTTTACTACTTATGTACTTTTGATATTTGTATCGTTAGTTTATCAATAAACAATATACATAAATATACATATGCAAATTCTGATGAAGAAAATGATATTTTTTTCAAATTACAGGATTATTATGTTAATGTTTAGCCATACGTTTTTGGGCAGTATGAGGTGGTGGGGGATAAAAAGTTTCCTGAAAAAACAGATGTCCCACAATGCATCTTGGATAATGTGTATTGAGAACTTGACGAACAAATCAACCTCATGAAACGTTAGCTTAATAAGCCTCAGTTAAACTGACTTAGTTCAATGTTCTGAGTTTAATTAAGTTCAACCATAATTAAGCCCCGCCCATATTTGTGACGACTAAGAACACAAAACAGTGACATAAATCAGGTGAATATTATCCGCAAGCAAGCACTTGCGTGATCTGACCATTCTGACTAATAACAAAAACTCAATTAAGCCCTCGTTAAAATTTAATTATAGCTATTGCAGGTCCTGACTGAGAACTCTGGGACGTTCTGTCATCTTGTGATGTCACTTCCTGTTGTGCTGATGTCATGGTAGCTCCCGATTGAGGCTTGGCGGTAATGCTCTTCTCATCATACTGAGGGTAAGTTGGTCTCGTTGATTTTTTCGGAACTGTGTGTTTCCACCTTAAAATAGAACAGAAGAGAATTAATTATTATGTAGTCATAAGCCTGTATACATTTCTAAAATTATTTTATAACACTAATATTATGTCATGTTGGAATAGTTGTTACATAATCAATCATAGAATTGGCTCAATAATCTCAACAAGTTTTCTCAGAAATTGTGGTTCCCCGCCTTAAATGCAGACGACACTGAGAGGAATTAATAAATGTCAATCATTTATACATTTCAACCAATCAATCCAATAAGAAACAGCGGACAAATAATAGCACATGCAACAGTATTATAAAGCATGTGCAACTTTATTTAAATATAACCTATTGTCAATATGCTCCGAGATCAACAATAGGGTGCAGATATCTAAGCAGTGGCGTTATGAGTATGTAACATGTATAGTTGATGTAACATTTATGGTAGAAGGAACATGTATACATATCTGTAACAAGTATATAGATATGTAAGTAACATGTATGGTAGACGTCACATGTAAAACTCGGAAGATCAATTCAACTATACCAAAATCTCTGGACTATTTTATTATAGGTTTCATTCATGCTCTCCTGTATTAGAAAATTAGTTCCATGGAAACAGGCATGATAATTCATTCTTGACCGATCTGCCGAACCATGTTTCGTAACTTTATAACTGGATTTACAAACATAAGCATCCGTTGATGACAGCTTGCACCAAACTGCAAAACTGTTAACACAAGGGTGGCACAGTATAAATGGACTACAACTCTGTACACACTGAACAAAATGGGCCTTTATTCTAACTAAATATATATTTCTATTGTTGACAAGAACTGAGGTTATAAACTAAACAACCTGCATCTAAACTTAAGTCAAATGTTTGTTTTCTTAAAAGCAAAAAAACAAAAAGAAACAAGGTCATACCTTTAAGACTAATGATTAGAACTAACAAAAGTGATCTTGCATTACAATGAATAATATTTCTTATGTTTATTACAACATCAGCTAAATAATAATACCATGATCATACAGCTATCAGGTTCTATATATAGAAAATCTACTTTCCTCAGGCTTCTTAGATTTTAGAAATCCATATATACAAATATTTTAATTTAGAGATGCCCAGGGGAGCCTTCACTGATGGATGTAATATCAGGCTGTCATTGACAGAAATCTGACAGAGCAGAATAAAAACATAAAATACCAGAGTGTTATTATTGTGGTATTGGCACTCTGATGACTAAAATCATTTTTCAAGATAAATTGGAGAATATATTGTCAAGATGACATTGTACTGGGTAAACAGGTGTTCAGACTGTTCACAAGTTCTGTACATGGAAACAGCAGGGGACCGACATGACATTTAAACTATTTAAATCTTGTTTCATATCAATACATTTACATTACCGTAAATTTAATTTAACATTTAATTGACTTAAATCTTTTTCCTATCAATATAGGTTTACATACATTGAATGTAATTTACCCTTTTTCATATCAATATCTTTACATACATGGAATGTAATTTACCCTATGCGAGTCAAACTTAGTTTATTTTCTCAAAATAAGCTCATTGTTTGTAATTTGAATCAGCTTCTCAGTCTCCAAACCATTCTCGCTTGCCAGAGTATCAAAAACGTATTTTTAGTCATTGTTGTAACTCTGAAATACAAGGTACCCCCACATCAGTTAAATGCATTCTCTGAGTTTGATCAGATTTTTTTGGTATTTATGCAGTTTTATGGTAAAATTTTCCATTCACTACTTATGTTTAAAATGTGAATCAGTTCACCAAATCAGAGATGAATACCGTTTCGCTATTAAGATTACGAAATTGAGATATATGTATTAAATACATGCTATACATGCTCCTATGTTAAATTCTATATTATGCAGTCTAGGCTATATTACTATGATATGTAGTTATTGAGATATTAGTGTTCTTTTTTTTCTTCTTCAGTTTATAGCTCTTGTGCCTGTCTGACACTATATGAATTGAATTGAACTGAATGATGTTTAACGGCTCATCAATAAATTATAGGTTATTTAGAACCGCCCCAGAGAGAGGGGAAGGATACATAGGAATCCGGGAACCGTGCCCTACTCTTATTATCGAATAGATTCCTATGGTTCTTTAACGTGCTCGGAGGATAGACCAATACATGGGACCGCCCGGTTTACGTCCCCATCCGATGGACGAGGCTAAGGTCAAGTGTCTTGCCCAAGAACACACCGACGGAACTCAGTGGCACCACGGAGGATTGAACCCGGGGCCTCCTGTTACAAATACTGCATTCACAAGCTTTAAAGACATGCTTATTTTTCAATAATTAATACCAATAAGTATATTATAATGCATCCATCAATTTTAATCATTGTTGAATTTATTTGAGTTCTTACTGAAACAAACCTTCAAATAGAATTTTGTGAAAATCAGCACCCTGTACTAAAGTTACAGTGTTTGTAAGAATGACCCAACAAACGATGACCGACAGCAACTGACAATGCACTCATCATACAGGCTTGCCTGGCCTTTGGCCAGTAGATTTTAAAATGAATTACTTGGTTGAAAAAGGGCATGGTTGTTTAAGTATTAGAGGCCCAATAAATTAAACATTTTGACTAAATAGAGGTAAGTTTTACCATATACCGATAAGTAAGTGGTGGGTATTGTGGTAATTAGAGAGTAACACAAAAATCTGCCACATTAAACACTGTGATGTCGTGAAGTTTGTGTTGTTATTGAGTGTGCATAAAAAGAATAACTGCGCGTCTTTCTAGTTAAAAAAATAATGTTTAAAAATCTTGGTCAATGTTAGAAACACTTTGAGTTCATAACTTTAAGCCATGCACATGCCCTATATTAAAGGATATCAAGAGTCGTCACCTCACACCCTGTGTAATACCCGTGCCTTAAATGCATGATGTTATCTGCACGTGACAACCTTGAGGAAGTGGAGATGAATGTTCCAATCAGCCATGCGTCCGTCAGGGAGAAAACCTAACCCCCATTATATGTGTTACATTTTATGAGAGCGTTCCTTTGGTATATTGCATAGCGCCCGGGTGCTAATATTAGAGGAAATACGGTAAGTACATGGGTGCTAATATTACAATTGAATTTAATTGAATTGGGGTTTTATGGCACACCAAACATGAAAGGTTATATGGCACATAGCAGGAATGAACATGCCAGGCTCATCCTCCATTTACATCTAGATAAAATATGGAGAGGAAATACGGTAAATACATGGGTGCTAATATTAGAGGAAATACGGTAAGTACATCAAGACAAAGAAACAGCTTTCTATTGACCCGAAGGCTGTTTAGACATGTTTTTTTCAGATAGTAGCTCCTTTTGTGCCATTAATGAAGCTTTGTCTTACTTAGCATTTATATTACATCTTCAAATGTCACATATGTACATCAACGGCTTCTGTATATGCGTGGTTTCATTCAATTGATAGGATTTTAAGAAGTATAAAGAATTGGTCTTGACAGAAGTCTTACTGGATACCAGTAGTTGATATAACACAGATATAAACAAGGGTCATTTCATTAAATATTCATGCAATATTGGGGTTCTGTATCAATTTGAGAGAATTAACATGCACTTGACCATACCAAACGGGTTGTGCTCAACTTTTCTGTTAACAATGGACTGCACCTGAATTTTCATACAAAATGGAACGTTTAAAGGGACTAGAGCCAATCTGAATTGTTGTCAATTCCAATACAAATGAAAACCATCATACTGTGCTTCGTTGTCATATGAATGTGCACATGCATTACCTGAGTTACAAGCTACCTTCCATTTCATCATTTGGCTGTTTTTTTGTTGTTAAATCATTAATATTAATTTTATTGGGTTCATATTGGTGGCAGTATACAATAAAAATGCACTTCCATGCAAAAACAAATTTATTTAGCATTAAAGTATCATAATTATGAACTACAGTAATATTAATGAATTATACAACAAAAACTAGCAAAGTCGTGGATTTTTCCAGACCAAACTTTTTCACTAACAATAATTTAATCTGCAGATCATAGGACCTTTAAGTTTAGTTTATTAACCCTTAACCCGTTAAGCATGACTAGAACAGCCTTTGCCTCCATTGTAAACCCAGCAGATCAGCCTGCGAGTAACTCGAGTAACCCGCAGGCTGATCAGGGTTTACAATGTATGGCTGCTGATCAGTCATTTTCCCCAAAACTCCCTATTGTCACATAAATGGAATGGTCTTAATTCAAAGAAAGTACAGTCCATAATATATATGTAGTGGGTTAAGCAACTGAAAAACATTACAATGGTTTTATTCATATTTGCATTGACACCTATAATTCCAGTTCACCTCCAGTCCCTTTAAAGGGAAACATGGCAATCTTGAAGTATTTATCACCCATTAAAAGTTTGGAGTTTTTCAGTTTTTTCTTGGTTATTCTATGTTATCTGCTCTGACATGTGAGTTTCCCCACTTTCTTCGGTTTTTGTTTTCTTGGATGTCAACTTTTTATTTTAAAGCAACCCTAAATTGAAAAAAAAGTGTTTGTGTGCGTGTTTTTAGTTATTGATTTTTAAAAAGCTGCGCCCTCTCTAATCTCAAATCCTGTTTCCACCCCTGATTAGTAATATTTAAAAACAAGTTAATCTGAACTACTAGTATTCCAATAATAACTAATAATGATGGGTTGCCGTGATTTTAATCAAGATTGCCATGTGTCCCTTTAAAACTTGAATCAAATGATAACTAGAACTGTCACTGAAAGGGATGAAAACCCCCACTTTGAAAACTTTTTTATGAAAGACATGAAGTTCATTATGCAATATTAGAGTGGACATTTTTGAAGTCAAACAAAGATCCATAATTCTTTAATAAATTAGGCAATCAACAATGTGTGATGTAGAGGGACATGAGGTCATCAGTTGTTACGTATATATGAAGTTTGGGAACAATGCATTTGAAACTGTTTAAAAAATGCAAGTAATAAAAAAAAGTTAGGCAATGTGATGCGACATGATGATACACAACGCGACGTTACTGACAGCGTGATTCCTAAACAGCCTCTACTTCACTTTGTGAAGCAGGGGTATCAAAATTGAGATGGAGATATAATTATGGTATTTATAAGTTTCATGCAAGTGAACATTTAACAACAGCAAACGATGATCAATTAAAACACACAATTTAGTCTGGATGTTAACATGTTGTCATTTGTATACCCAACCTCGAGAGTTTTGCCGTTCGGGCAGGCATGAATAGCGATGCCATTTGTGTTGAGGGGGTCGGGAAGGATTTTGCCATGTCTTTGATCGGTGGTCAAGATAGCTGTATACAACAGGGGTCACCTGTGAGCTGTAACTACGTAGCTGACACTGTGCAAATTTATAAATGCAGTCACATTTTACTATAAATATATACTAGTTGACCTTTCAGTGACCTTGAGTAAAGGTAAAGGTCGCTGAAAATTTCACAAACATAAATTTACAAAAAAAAATATTTTCTTTTTTATGCTATTTAAATATTTGCTTCAATGAAATAAAACTGTTTCCAGGGAAACTGATTAGTTTTTGCTTTGTTGAAACAGAGACCTTGACCTTTAATCAAAGATGACAGGGACATTATAACTGAACTAACTGCCTTTATACAATTATAGATGATTACAATACCTTACATTAAAAAACATGGTCGAGCCACACAATATACAAGTACAAAAAACAATTACATGAGCCTTTAATACAGGGTTTATGGTTAAAGAATTGCAAATCCGACACAATATCTTGGATTAAATAGATACCGTCCCCAATGTGTAAAGTAACAGCGTAAAGCTTGGAACAAAATAGGGAATATCTTACGCAAGTTATATTTCTGGTAAAGACGTATCGGTAATACAAATTTATGCTAGATCAATCTCTGATTTACTAACTCTATGCCCTTACATTGTTTATAAAGACATTGCATGCTCGCCGTAAAGTGCAGACTGAGTCGTGCCCATTCCTACCTATAGGCTGCATCATAGCTCTTACGTAGGTACAGAATATAAAACCATACATTCAAGCTATGATTCTCACAGCTCAAATTATTGCATGTATCCTGGTTAACACTTTCAATCGACCAGTTATTATAAACCTCAGCATTTTTTACTAATACTGTCGAGATCAACAAATATGTATAGATAAGGAAGGGAAAATATAAAATAATGCCTTTTGCTTTCCTACAATCAGCCATAATCAGTGCGAAAAAAAGTAAGATATAATTAAAACTAGATGGGTGTTCTGCGGAACACGTGTGTCGCCTGTCAGCGCTTTGTCAGTATAACAAGGTTTTTTAGACGCAGATAAATGAACTTGACAAACTGGCCTCACTAAGTTTTCGTGAAGAAAAAAATGAGTATTTAACCCAAACAATGACCTTCAATGTGCCCTTGACCTTTATATTTTAGTATGGCCATATCGATGCTGTCATGACAAGTACATATTGAAAGATTGATGAAGAAATAAAAAGAATTGAGAAAGTTATAACCAAAGTAAAGTTTGTTTTTTTGTGAAGAAAATTAGTATTTAACCCATATAATGACCTTCAGTGTGTCCTTGACCTTTATATTTTAGTATGGTCCTGTCGATGTTGTCATGATGAGTATATATTTAAAGTCTGATGAAGAAATATCAAGAAATGAGAAAGTTATAACCAACGTTAAGTTCTTGTGAAGAAAATGACTATTTAACCCATATAATGACCTTCAGTGTCACCGTGACCTTTATATTTTAGTATGGTTATGTCGATGTTGTCATGGTAAGTATATATTGAAAGTCTGATGAAGAAATATCAAGAAATGAGGAAGTTATAACCAACGTTACGTTTTTGTGAAAAAAATGAGTATTTAACCCATATAATGACCTTCAGTGTGACCTTGACCTTTATATTTTAGTATGGTCATGTAGATGATGTCACGATGAGTATATATTGAAAGTGATGAAGAAATATCAAGAAATGAGAAAGTTTTAAGCAACGTTATGTTGTCTTGGAGAAAAATATGTGTATTTGACCCATATAATGACCTTGACCTTTATATTTTAGTATAGTTATGTCGATGTTGTCATGATGAGTATATATTGAAAGTTTGATGAAGAAATATCAAGAAATGAGAAAGTTATAACCAACGTTAAGTTTCCGTGAAGAAAAAAACGAGTATTTAACCCATATAATGACCTTCAGTGTCACCTTGACCATTATATTTTAGTATGGTCATGTCGATGTTGTCATGATGAGTATATATTGAAAGTCTGATGAAGAAATATCAAGAAATGATGAAGTTATAAGCAACGTTAAGTTTTCATGAAAAAAAATGTGTATTTAACCCATATAATGACCTTCAGTGTGACCTTGACATTTATATTTTAGTATGGTCATGTCGATGTTGTCATGATGAGTATATATTGAAAATTTGATGAAGAAATATCAAAAAATGAAAAAGTTATAGCCAACGTTAAGTTTTCGTGACGGACTGACGGACGGACGGACTGACTGACTGACGGACGGCAAAGTGATCCCTATGTATCGCATTTTTCTTCGAAAAGGCGACACAAAAGTCCTGTTCATACTGCATAACTTCTTGTAACTTGTGCTTATGGTGTATCCCTCTAACAGCGTGTATGATGAAGTTACACGTGTACATGACACATAACACTATACTTACAACAGCGAGCACAATAAGGTCACATATACTTACTGCAACAAAACCAGGGAAATTGTGAAGGAGTCGAAAAACGGAAACATGATTATTGCAATACCAGTCTATAATGTCTCATTTCTTCGTAAATGTGTAATTTCATGGATTTATAATTTCAGTCCGACTTAAATAGAATAACTAGAGCCGTCACCCTTTGGGGGTGACCAATATACCCCGCTACCTACTTTTTGGTTAAAGATAAATCATCAACGAAACAAGCAAATAGATATTTTTTCTCAAATTTGTCTTGAATTTCTTGCAATAGATTTTATCCTATTGACCCCAACATTAAATAGGGTTATCCTCTCATCAGGAGCATTCCACCTGTGCAGTTTTATGGTGTGCTTCAGGCGGAGAGGAGCCAAAAAGGATTTTCATGATTGGGTCACTGTGGGTGACCTTGACCTTTGACCTATTGACTCAAAATTAATAGGGGTCATCCTTTCACCATAGGTAGTGCACCCATGAAGTTTCATTAGAGTTTCTTCATGAGTTACAGAGCGGGTAAGGTTGTGCCTACAGATGTACGGACAAACTGAAACCAGCATTCATTTGTGTGGGTATAATAACCATTTTACATCACTCTATCCACATACTTTTTAATCCATGGACCAATTGGGATCCCTTGAAACATGACCATTTTCAATTTTTCTAACAACGGATAGGGAAAATCAGCTTGTAACAGACATGACAGACAAACTTTTTTTATGTTGAAATTCAAGTTTATTTTTTGCAAATCACTTTTGAAATTGTTCAACACATGGTATTTTAATTTTCTAAAACTGATGATAATTTATTCAAACATATTATCAATTGAACCATTTGATTTTCTATCACAACCATATTTTTCAGTGACATGGACAAATTGTCTCTTTGGCACGATGGGTTGCAGTAACTCCACTTCTGGTTATAAATGCAGAGAATGGTAACAGACACACTGGCAAATAACACATCTAGCCACAGCCCTCTACTGATATTGATCTCAACTCCTTCACATTCTCTAAATTATGGCATTTAACAGTGTGCCGATACCGCAGTAATTAGTACTGTAGATAATATCTATATTTAATACAAAATTGCAAAGTATGCAGTTAGGAACACACCAAAGTTCACGAGGAAATCGAATGGTAAATGTACTTCTAGAGTATCTATAATTAAATATACAATAGTGTCATATTGCCCCCTCGAAATATTGCTATCATGTGATAAATACTGGTATTGCACTTGTACAAATACTTTTGGGATAACAGGCAATTGTAATTTGTAGTTTCAGATTGGCTGTTTGTAGGATAAGTGAAACATGTTAAAAGTACCATGGTACGAAAAGGTTTATTAAAGGAAACAATCAACTTATTATCTGGGTGGATGGGTGAAAAGGGAGTTGGTTGTATAACAGTATAAATACAACAATTACATTTCTTTAAAATTAACAGTATCAAATGTTTTAAATTGTATTTGTCATACTTATTGCCTAACTCAGTGTAGTGAACATCTCAAATATAATGCAATTTTCAAAAAAAAAAAAATATCTCTCACATTCCACAGCAAACTACATGTATGTTCAAGAAATTATGTGACTGCTATAGTAAAACAGACTTATTGTTAGATGCTACCCGTCATCTGAACATAATCTTTCACTAATTCCAATTAACTAATCTATGTTGTAGCAAAATATCACACATTTATAACCTGTCTCTTAGAAGACAGACAAAAATGAAATTCACGGACCAGCATGGATGTCAATAAAGAAAGGTCTTGTTTGAAAAAATTAAGAGATTCCGCCAATTGCTCAGATACGTAAAGTATTGATACAGATGGGAGTACACGTACTTTAGCACCATTAGGTAATTGTTCCGATTGATTTGGTATAGATATTTAATTCTTGAAGGAATCTTAAAAAAAAAATCATCTAGGGTTATTTAAAAATAGCAAACAATTACCGAATTCATGCATATGCACAATGCTTGTTCTGATTCAGGACTCAGTAGATAGCATGATTTGTTTGCAGTACACTGTAGGCGGAGACATAAGAACCTTAGCTGGGACTAGCGCTACGCCTGCGGCAGTTCAACTGTATATATCCCCGTGCTGTGACAAGACAGAACACGTGCATGTGATATACTACCTACCTGACTACTACTGGAGAAGGGGTCAATGTTCGTTATGTGTGGTATGGTAGCCACGTTAGACCGCTGGGCAGCTGGCAGCAGCTTCGACTTGGATTTCACAGGGGCTGCTGTCAATGAGACCGGTTAGTGTTCATATAAAGATGGTTACAGGAGGAAATAATGTTAAGAATCTGTATTGGAATTCAACAACCATTCTTCCAACTATTCTTAGACTTATGCTCAAGTACTACAAATTCGTTCACAAATATTCCCACGACCTTCAAAGAAAGTTGCTATTTATTAGTATGCATCATATTTATACATGGCAGCTTGTTATGTACGTTTATTCTGTTAACTTATAGCAATATTTGCAATTGAATTTTGCATACTTGAGCTTACATCTAAGAATATGCTCAAGAATGGTTGGTGAATTCAAGGCCCGGTTATAAAACTATCTGTACTACAGTTGAGAGTTCAACACAACACTGTGATTACAATATATAAATAATAAAGACGACACTACAACCCTCACAAGTGGTAATACCTATCCCTGATTTTCATACTGACCAAGGTCAGTAATTTGGTCAGTAATGGCTAAATCACATTCAACTTTAAAAGGACACTCAGCAATTTTGAGGTTTATTAAACACAAAACACACAAAACAAGTACAAAATAGTATTTTGTTCATTTTACACTCGTTTTCAAAAAGTTGAAATTTTTAATTTATATTTTTTGAAATATTTCGGAGTTTTCTTAAAACTAACTAGTTTTGAGAAATAATGAAAACAAGCAAATTCTGAGAGTTATGAGTCCCCTGCCAGTGGAACCGCCTATGTAATACACTGCACATGCATAATCCCCTCTTTGCACTTTAAACACTCACCAAATTTCATAAAACAAACCCTCAAAGTTATTGAGCAGAAACTCTGTTTATTATGAGGAACAGTGATCCTGACCTTTGATCAAATGAACCGAAAAACAATCCCAAGCTTCCTTTCCATAAGCTGCACCTTTGAGGTGAAGTTTCATTAAAATCTCTTAATGGTAAGTGAAGTTATTGAGTGGAAACCAATTTTCTATTTATAGTGACCTTGACCTTTTACCAAATGACCCGAATAACAATCCCTAGCTTCCTTTCCATCAGCCACACCATACAGTAAAGTTTCATTAAAACCTCTCAAGGAAAAGTAAAGTTATTGAGCCAAAACCATTTTTTTTATAGTAACAGTGACCTTGACCTTTGACCAAATGGCCAGAATTACAATCCCAAGCTTTTATTTCTTCATGAGCTGCACTTTGAGGTGAAATTTCATTAAAACCCCTCAAGAGAAATTAAAGTTATTGAGCAGAAACCAATTTTCTATCTATGCAACAATGATCTTGATCTTTTATCAAATGACCCCAAAAAACAATCCCGAGCTTCCTTTTTATTAGCCACACCTTGTGGTGAAGTTTTCTCAAAATCACTCAAAAGAAACAAAAGATATTGCGCAGAAACTAATTTTCTATTCACAGTAACAGTGAAGACCTTTGACCAAATGACCCAAATAACAATCCTGAGCTTCCTTTCCATTAGACATGTACATTGTGATGAAGATCTGTTAAATCCCTCATGGGAAACTTAAGTTATTGAGCGGAAACTAATATTCCATTTATATTAAAGTGACTTGACGTTTGACCAAATGACTCAAATAACGATCCCAAGTTTCCTTTCTATGAGCAGCACCTTGTAAGTATCGTTAAAAACCCTCAAGGGAAACTAAATTTATGAAGCGGAAACATGACATGACTGACGGACTGACAAACTGGGTTAATGAAAATAATTCAAAACTGCATAATAATGTACAATTACCTCATTTATTAATATTGACAGGTGATTATAATATGCCATAATGTGTTTAAATAAAGAATAGTGTAAAACCTTAAGGAATTAGATTCTGGCTTTCCTTTCTAATCTGTTAATTTGAAATTAAATAAAGTGCTTTTAGAACCTCTATGGGGTTTAACTTTCACTATATCAGCATGAAAAGATTCCTGCTTCTAAAATAATGCGGTGATGATTTAAAGCAAGATTGCCGTGGGTCCCTTTAAAGCATTAACTGCAATGAATAGGATTTAGCCAGTACCAATGTTAGAAAGAACAATCCGCGAGTTGACCAAAATAAATCTTAACAACTTTTTGTAGCTTAATATATTTATAAGAATTCTGCGTGTTACCATTACATTTCCTACTGCTTCGGTTCCAAGAAACGGAGGAAATTCCAAAACATTTCATTGTATGCGCTGCAGCATTTTCACTACATTTTTCTCTTCAAATTGGGGTGCAGCTTATTATAACACAAAGTAGAGCATTTTGAACATTTAAAATTTCATCAGAAGTAAGTAAATTTAGTAAACGCTTTCACTGTGCTATACAATCTCATGTGTTAAATTCATTTGAATCAAACATGAAAACAATGCAAAAGGATTAACTCAATTAAAATAAAGCAAACATTTACTTCAAAACATTTTCCTTCTACTAGGCTTTAACGTTAACCTGTGTTGGGAAACACATTTAGTACAGAAAACAACAATCTAGGTCAACTCAAAGACTCGGCTTCTGGTCAATTTAGGCAATAGCTAATTAGTATTACATCAGTGACTACCATCAACTAGTTGTCTATATTGCTGAAATTTAGTTTTATTGGTGAACTGTTAAAGCCACTTAACCTTTATACAAGGTAATTTCTAATAAAATAAAGTTTAAAAAATCTATGAAAAGCATAATATCTTTTTAGTCTTTTAATATTTTTTTAGTTAGTAAAATGTTAAATCAGTGTGGAATCTATAATCTCAGCCAGATGTGCTGTTGCTCAGCTTAAAAGTGTTGTGTTTGCACCAGAAAAATTAGAAACACTATGTTAATACTTGGCATTCACAAAAAAACATAGTTATAGTGCAAGAAGCTTAGGCTTCGATCTATATTTCTTAAATCACCATGGTATTTAAAAATGGTTAAACAGTCAGTGGCGTAGCTGCTTTGAGGCACCGCAGGACATGCCTACAACGTTTTCCAAGATATCTTCTGGTTATTCCCAAAAATGTCTCCCCAAACTCATCAAAATGCACCATTTTACTTCTTATATTTTAAAAAAAAATCATTGGGAGCATTTCCCTAGATTCCCAAGTAACGTCGGACATGCGGTGCTCAATTGCTTGGCCCTAAAACTTAAAATCGGCCAGCTACGCCCCTGACTATTAGTCATTATTGGGTGCATTCACAAAACTTTTCTGATGTTCAACATTGTGATACTAACATGATTCTGCTGAAGTTGTCTTGGAGAGATAATGTCTATCATAATATTATAACCTATATTGAATATCGAGGGTTCAATGCAAAACTATTGTATCTCCTTCTTTATTCATATGTAGTACAATAGTTTTGCACTGACCCCTCAATATGTTTCCTTTAATAGTTAGTGTAAATCTATTCTCTACAGGAAATCAAAAATACATCTAAAATATATGAAGTGGACGAGAAACTGTTCTAACTATATATATATAACTGAATACAAGATACAATAGCTCTGCGTTGAGCCCCGTTTATAAAGCTAACTACATACAAGTATTATAAAATTCTTAGAAACCGAATCTTTAATTCTTTTTTTATTTACCTTCTGCTCCCCTCACTTCTGGAAAACTGACCATTTCCTTTTCTCGCTTAATGTCGAACATGGTGGTCTCCCTTTTCTGTGTGCGTAATTTCTCGAGTGATTTGTCATGCAGGTGGCTCTTCTCTGACTGCAGGGGCTGGGGACTCAGCACCACGCTGTGATGGTTCGGGGCGGTCTTCTTGTAATTGTTCTGCTTCTTCACCATCTTCTCATTCACCCTACAAGAGCAGACGACAATTAAACAACAGCAGACGACAATTTTAAGTATGTTTAAAATATATTGCTTTCTGTTTATTTCGCCAGACATGGTTTTTTAAATAAAATTCTATCAGCCAAACATCTTATAACTATACTGAGAGGAAAAAGAAACGCGACACGGGAATTTCCGCTATATATTGTATGTACAATATGCTGTTGTTAATCGAATGGTACATGGCTACGTAAGATCTTTCCTTTATAACAACACGTAACACAGCAAATAGTAATCCTGCAAAGTTTCATTATTGACAGAGTAAGTGTTTGGCTCAAGCATGTGAGCAAACTTAGGATGCAAAATTTTACAAACTCTTCACGTTAAATGCAGTACTGAACTGGCAATTTTTCAAAGAGGAACTTCAACATTTATGAATTTCTTACAACGTGTACTGTGATTAGAACGTCTACAACATCACAGTTGTGTCCTTTCTCTAACTGCAACTTTTATTTTTACAAAACATCATGGGATTTCCTTGGAATATATATGGAATTACCGGTAAGTGTGCAGTATATACAATATATAGCGGAAATTCTCGTGTCGCATTTCTTTTTCCTTTCAGTATATATGTAAAATGTCAAAATATCGGAAAGGGCTTAACGACATGAGGCACTATTCTACGTTCCAACGGCATAGTTTTATTTTGAGATGTTAAACATGTATACATATGTAGTAATAAATTGTTTTAATAAATTACTGAAATACACTCTTAAAATATGTGTTTTAAACATTAAAAGTATAGATTGAAATGAAGAGAAAAATGAACATCATTCAAATAAATTTTAAGTACAATAATAAAATAAAATTGTGTGCATTATGAAGTCAATTCAGGTAATAATACCGAAATGCCTGGTTTTTTTTCTGAAACTATTATTAATTAGTAGAGAACAGTATAACTGAATACAAAACCATGCGATTATCATACTAAAAATTTCAATTTTT
Organism: Cyrtodaria siliqua; assembly: GCA_037043455.1. Lineage (NCBI taxonomy): Eukaryota > Metazoa > Mollusca > Bivalvia > Adapedonta > Hiatellidae > Cyrtodaria > Cyrtodaria siliqua. Next base: position 43,634 of record JAWPHD010003601.1, read on the forward strand.
ATAAAACAAATTTTATTTACCTAGCATTCACAGGTCACTTATATTATTAAAATTATATCTAGCAAGGTAAATAGGTAAGCAGACTTAACAGATTATTAACTAGGAAACTGGGCAGTGTGCAAAAGTATTGCTGAAGCTCCATGCACTAGATTTACTGGTTGCCATCCCAGTAATTGGGATAAAATAGTACAGTTTGTGCATGCAACGTCTGTAAAACTGGATGTTATGTTTCAAAAAAGTGTAGCATGTTTGTCCTATATAACACGTACAATGCAGTTGTTCTACCACTATTAATAAATAAATGTATAGGCTTGTGTGTATGCAAGGACTTAATGTTTCTGAGTTGTTGTTTTTGTGATTTTTGTATAAGAAATAAAAACAATTATGATTTTGACTACCTTTCAAACGGTCTAATTTCTATCCCAAACTCTTAATTATGTTCGCTTTTTTTCTTCTTCCCAAAACCACAATTTGTTGCACATAATTAATTAAGATGGTTGTTTTTGTAACCAACCAGCATCAAATTAAAACACTTGGAACCATACAACATTAAAATATGTTGAGCCCTGGTGGTCAAGTAGCAAAGTATGCAAAGGGGACAATTTCAGGATCAAGAAACACCTTTTCGTAGTAAGGAAATGAAAAATAACAGTCTAAACTAAAGCCTGTCGATAGACAATTAAGGAGCCAAGCAAAATAATGCCTGTATAAGGTCGGGTAATAATTAAGGTACAAACTACTGCATCTCACCTTAGTAGCTACCGGTATATATTTTTTAGGGTTGGTTTCTAAAAAAAGACTTATCATGGACGATTACCAGTCAAACAAACCTATAGCTATATTTTCCAGTTATAACCTTTCTGTAAACACCTTAAAGTGGATGGGTTAACACATAAAGCTTTAAAATATCACATTCAAACTTGTTGGTGCACCTTCATTGTCAATAATAGAGATTCTAACCCATATGGCAATTAAATTCAGATTTGCAACTACTTAATAGTGCATAACCTGTCGCCAATCAAGTCATCTGAGGTTAAAGTCACTACTTCATGTAGTTTTATTTTAATGTGGTTTTCAGTAAAACTGTTAAAAACAATGACATGCATTAGAATTAACCACTGAGTATTGAAATTGTGACTTTGTGATGGTATATCAGTCATTTAACTGTCATAATTTGTGTTTAATATTAATCGGCTTTGCTAAAGCACCATTATTAAAAAAAATTGTGACAATTAAATGACTGAAGCAAAATTGAAATTTCAATACATTTTCCCTTATACTTCTTGTGTTTTTTCTCCAGTTCTCAGGTTCTTTTTTGAAAAAGTAACACAGCGTGCAGGAAGGGAAACAAATATTGACTAAGAAAACTAGAAGTTGTTTTGTTCCCTCAATTTGACAAAAATTCAGCTCAGAAGATCTGAGAACTGAAAAATAAAAACTCTGGCCAAAGCATCCAAATATCCCCATCTCAAAGAATGAAAGCAGGTTCATGCATGCAGCAAGGAAAAATCAAGATTAACCCATCCACTTTGAGATTAATCAAGACTTTCTTAATATTTACAACTTTAGAAGCTATTCAAACATATTATTATATCACAATTATCACACCCAAGATGCGTATTATCACATTATTTCACATTATTCGTGGATTAGTACTTAGAAAAATTCCAGTATGCTTGCCAGGAATGAGGTTTTCCATCTGGAGATCGGAAAGACGAATTCCTACAAAAAGATCACCATAAATTGCTTATAAATGATGAGTTCCTACATGCTTATACAAGATGAATTCCTACAAAAAATCACCACAAATTGCTTACAATGACGAATTCCTACATGCTTATATATATATATATATGCAAAAAACACAACACATATTGTTTATGTATAAGACTAATTCTTACAAACAAATCACCACATATTGCTTAATATATGAATGCCTACCAAAAATCACTGCATCATTCTTATATAAGGTGCATATTCCTACCAAAAAATCACTGCATATTGATTATATATGGTGAATCCTACCAAAAAATCCCCACATATTGCTTATATGAATTTCTTTCAAAAGTCAATGCATCATTCTTATATAAGATGAATTCCTATCAAAAAATCACTGCATACAAATCACTATTGCATATATATATATATAATTTATTAAGACCTAGCTGCTTTCCTTGTAGGTCTTGTTCATTTGTGATGCCTTTCCAGGTACCTATAGTACAACTACAGAGAATATATATACAGCATGGATTTTTTCCAGGTATTTTGGGGAAAAGGACCTTTGTAAATTGGGAAATTTCTATGGTAAAAACTACCAAATTGGGAATTTTTTCGTCGATAAAATGGTAATTGAAAATTGTTTGTTACATCAACATTTTGTAAGTTAGGGCGAGTAAAAGCCTAAACGGTTTAATTAAGAACACTATTACATCAACAGCATACCACCACTTAATATGTTGATTGGGAACGGGTCTGTTTTTTGGCCCCGTGGGTCACCTAGAAAAAGCCCTGTACAGGCATAATATAATTCCTACCTTATACTGCTTCTTAAAGTAGCTATCCCGCCAACAACGGCCAAATTTTATAACATTATGTACATTATTTCTAATCCTTCTGACAAAGAGATATAACTTACATATTTTGAGAACTCAAACTCTGTCGACACAATATAAACAGCTTTAACCATGCAGCCAGGCCAAACTCCAAAACAGGAGTCGGTCGAATTAAGAGTTACCAACTCGTAATTAATTTTACGCATATTCAGTCACGGGTATTTTAAAAAGCAGTGCATAAACGTATATTTTTATTCGGCACATATACATTATTATATGGTTTTGTAGTGTAATTTTGCCCTTATTTGGCGGGTTAGTTTCTTTAACCTAAAACCATTTTACCCAAAAATATATCGATAGTTATGTTTCTTTGTCAAAACATAATATATTTTTTAAATGGTTATTGATTAGCACAAAATAAAGGAATAATAAATACTATGAAGCAGTATAAAATAAAGTTCAGAGAATTGCTTCTAAAGACCAGCAACATTTAAGCTTAAAGGGACACATGGCATTCTTAAATGTATAAATCTTGAATTATTATAAATTGATTGATTTATTAATTCAATTAATTAATCCAGCATCATTTTGACCTGCTTGCATATAATTAAATAAAAGGTAATCCTATTTGGTGTATTCTTTTTTCTTATTAGAAACCTGCAAATACTTTGCTTTGAACTATTCAAATAATTATAATAATAATTGCACATACCATACATAAGTTATGCGGAAAAGCTAACAGGTGCAAGATAAAAATCTCAAGATTGCCATGTGTCCCTTTAGTATATCACAACACTTATGGTGTGGGAATGGAATAACACCATTCTATATTTTCGATATACCACTAGTTATATAAGTATGCAAATGAGCCTAGTATGCGCTGTCAAAAAAAAATCGATAATGACTTATAATGATCCAATTCCAACAGTTTATGTCGGTTTCGCGTGTTAAAGCGACAGGCAAAATCCAATAAAAGTCGATATGTGAGTTATGTGATAAATATAATCTAACATTCTTTCTCATTCATTATTGCAAGAGCCTCGCATTATATCATTTTGCCAACTCGTTTAAAAAATTCAATAATGAATGAGTACTCATGTAAGATTCTCTATATATTGTAGCTTTTAGACGAAAACTATTGAAAATTGATCTTATGGTTTTGGGTACAGTTCAGCCAAAGTTCTTGTCATTTTTGGACATGATTTAAACAGTTCCTAAATAAAATATTTAATTATCATAACAAGGAAAAGGACGTTTAAGTGGTTAGAATACCTTACTTTTAAAAATTGGTTGCTAAATATTAATATCATATTCAAAAAATTGTGTTACAACAAAGGGGCATTTTCGATCGCCCATACTTTTAGTCATACTATACACATTTACAGGTCTCTCCATGGAAGTTGTGACATAACAAAATTAAAATTCTCTTGCCTTTGTGTGTAAAGAATTTCTATCCAAAAACCTGTTTTAATCTTAATTAAGACACCCACAAAGTGTTATTCTAGAATAATGAGAGTTAATCAAGTTATTTGCAATTTTAAAATTTCTTCCGAACAGGGTTTGACTGTATAATATACTAATTTCAAACCTAAACTGTTTTTATTTACCACTGAAAATTCCTGTTCTGAAAATTTAACAACTGCATGTGTCTGCTTATAATGCTGCAAAACTTAGGTTTGAACTCGCACCTCAAATATGTTTGATACAGTCATCATCCTTAGTATATAGTAATATTTCCACCACCTTCATCAGTCTATGCATCTATGCAGTGCTATGCTTCTAATCCACAAATATGAACTTTGAATATCAAGGGTTGGGTGGGCATAAACCCAGAACCATTAGGCAAATTTCACTAATTCCCATCCCTGGGACTTACGTTTTCTGCCATTCTGATAAATTCCTGGAGTATGCTTGTAAATACGAAGTGTATTTGAATTTAAGACCATTCAGAAGAACATGTTTGTAAGGACCCTGCAGAAGGTTCTGTACACAGAAAATGCCTGTAAGTACCAATCATGAAGGTTCTCAACCCAGAAAGTGCGTAGGAGGGTCATTCATAAGATGCTTTACCCAGAAAAAGGTTGTGAGGGTCATTCATAAGGTTCTTAAACCAGATAATGTTTGTGAGGACCATGTAGAAGGTTCTTTATAACCCTGTATGTGAGGGTCATTCATAAGGTTCTTAAACCAGATAATGTTTGTGAGGACCATGCAGCAGGTTCTTAACCCATAAAATATATGTGAGGGTCATTCATAAGGTTCTTCAACCAGATAATGTTTGTGAGGACCACGTAGCAGGTTTTTAACACAGTAATAATAATAATAATAATAATAATAATAGACTTTATTTATTGAGGGTACACATTTAGTTTGTGAAATTATCGTCCAAGTGGCCCTCTAATTTTTACACAGGTTTACAATATAAACAAAAGAAGAAAAATAAAATAAAGTTGACCATTAAATTTGAAACAGACATGCATTATATACATCATATAGTAAGTGTATGTGAGGGTAATTCAGAACGTTCTTAACTCATAAAATGTTTGTGAGGACCATGCAGCAGGTTCTTAACCCAGTAAGTTCATGTGAGTGTCATTCATAAAGTTCTTAAACCAGAAATATGTTTGTGAGGACCACTCAGAAGGTTTTAACACAGGACCTTTCTGTAAGGACCATTCAAGAATTCTAAAAATCCAAGGATTGTCAGTGAGGACTACTCAGATTGTTCCCAGCCATAAAAATGCATGTGAGTAGGAGAGTATTCCCAAATTGAAACTATTTATCTAATTCTATCCATTGGGAAGAATAATCCAAATGCTAGCAATGTACACCTCGTCAAAGAATGTGCAAAAATTACCCAACAATCCCTTCAAAACTATGGTTTTATACACCATTAATCTATAAGAAACTATGCATATACAATATACCAAGCCGATGTACTGATAAAATACCTGTTGAATCTGAACACTGCAACAATGTTAATGAAATAATGAAACATGTGAATAATATTTGTTTAACAAATGCACAGTAGTAAGCTCAGTATACACCACAGGAAATTAATGCGTTTAATTTGCCATTAAGAAAGGTTTGTTATGTACCAACACAATGAAGGTCATTTTTATTCTGCGTATGACTCTCATATTCTGCGTATGTGCCAATCAAATTCCCGAGAAGTTTAGGCCACCCGCTAATGTAACTGCCTTCTTTAAACCTACTGCCTACATGCCACAACATTGACAGGCAACTTGAAAAATTCCACCCAAAGCTGTCGTTGTGTTTTGATTGACAAGTTCACTGACTGCATCGAAAGTTCTATCGACCAATAAAATCTTGCATACAATTAAGCTTCACTGGCAAAAGAAGCATGACAATTTTGATGATCCTCACGTCATAGCAAAGTAAATGCATCTATTTCCAGTGGTGTAAGTATATGTGATGGTGACATGATACACTTCTTTGCTTTACTTTGAATTTACAAGAAACACCTAATTTTAAAGTATTATACACAAATGATATCTAATGATATCATGTGACAATGCCATGACTTTCCAGTTGTAACATAATTATATCATAGCTTCAATGTGGCATATGATATGTCATTTTATTCTGTAACCAGTTTGTGAAGTGCTATAATCAGCCCCATAATTGTGTTGATTGAACCTTAAGGCGTCAAGCAGTTTATTCAGTAGTTCAAATCATGTGACGCCAAGTGCAGGGTGGAATGAAATAGACGCTGAAACACATTTAAAATATATTTTTCTTTTCAATTTAAGAATGTTATTTAGGTTACAGAATAAAGAGAGTAAAATGGTCCGTGTCCAAAAATACAGGCCGTATTCAGTGACCTGCAGCAAAACAACGAAATTGCTCGGAAGAGCTTTGCATTGTATGCGATTTAAACACTCTACAAATAAGGTCTTTATTTTAAGACACTAACCGCGTACCTTCTACATACAAATCTATGATATCTGGCATTCAAGGGTATGTTATGATCAAAATGATCAAACAGCATTATAGGGCTTTGTCATGTCACCAAATATATTACTATGACCATCTATATCCCCAAAAATATTACTGACAGCTACTACAATTCACAAAATAATTAGTCAACTTTAATTTACACCTTCAGTAACATATATAGTATCATGAGACACTTGCATAATCATTATACATTGTCATTATTAACAACATCAACTAACATCACATGGGCGGTTTAGGGATTCCACGTGTCCATCGTTGTTCAATATTGGATTAACGATTAAAATACTCTAAAAATGCCACGAAGGAGACAAAAGAAATCTATTCTGTGGAATAAGAATGTAAAGCACAGCAAAAAAAGGCAAAACAATGCTTTATAAATATTCAGCAGCAAAGCGAAAAAAACACAATTAAACCTCTGAAAAAGAAAAACCTCCGTAGCATGCAAAATACCTTATACCTGAAAATGCAGTTAGAGGGAAATGACAGTTAAGTTCCAAAGTGAAATTTAATATTTGGAGAAAAGGAAAGATATATCTGTTATACTTGCAAAATCAAACCGAGGTATGAACAAATCCACACATTTATAGTTGTGCCTAAAAATAAACTGCAGAATGGTTCTCTATTTTATTCACTTTCACATCAGACTGTGCATCAGTTATAGGTGTAGACTTACCAAGCTTGTACTCGCTGTTCTTTATAGCTTTTTAAATATGAATAGTATTACGGTAACAGTAAAAGTTGTTAAAAAGATGGAAAATCTGCTTATGATAATTTAAGACTGGCCTGGAATTCACCAACCATTCTTCAGACTATTCTTAGACTTGAGCTCAAGTACTCAAACTTCGTTCGTAAATATTCCCATGACCTTCAAAGATAAACAATCATATGAAGATGCTATTTATTTGTATTTATCATATGTATTAATAACAGCTTGTTATAAACATTCATCCTTTAAACTTATAGAAACAGCTGTAATGGAAATTTGCATACTTTGACTTAAGTCTAAGAATATTCTCAAGAATGGTTGGTGAATTTAAGGCCTGCAGGGCTTTCCCTTTGTTTTTTAGTTACAGAGAAAGTTTTGAAAGTAGGCGGGTGACTTTAGTCCATTTTTTGTTGCGGTATTGGGCTACAGATGGTCAGTTCAGAAAAGTTGGAGGGAAAATCACCTGCCTACCAGATATCAAGGAAAGCCTTGCAAGGATTAAATGCAACATTGTTGTAAATACATAATGATATATTACTAAATTTAGCGAGGTATATAAAATGTGCTTTAAATGTTAGACTTTCTATTTTGAATGCTTAGTATAAATATAATATTGTTCATCCTCTAACTATGATGATGTAAACTATACTGACAGTTGATTTATATACTCTGTTTACGTGACTTTGTTATATTCGTATATTGTATATAATTGTTTTGAATGACGATGTACTTTGTACAAGTCTAAATAAAATATCTGTTCTGTTCTGTTCTGTTCATAATAAATAAAGAGGAAAATACAACAGTGTTGTGTTGAACCCTTGATTGTTTTACCATTGTTAATAATTTAAAAGTAGCAAAAATAAATTTAAAAAATAATGCATAGCATGTGTGTAATAAAGGTATACATTGAAATAGAGGCAGGGACATTTTAAACCTCCATGAATTAAAAATCCTTGAAATTATGTACTAGCTAGCCGTCTTCATTTTTAAAATTTAATAATCTAATGTCAAATTAAAATCATTTGAAGCCACTAATTGTCTGCTAATATTAGCATGGTTAATACAAAAAAGAAACAACTGTCAACCAAAACATGAACCTCGGAAGGGGAACATACATAAAATGTGATAATGCCGGTAACATAACAACGTGAGTAAATACACAGAAGGTTAATAAATTATATCTAAATATATTGGCACATTATGGAAAAATCCTACAACCATTCATTAGATTTGAAAGAACTGCAGAAAAAAAAAGTCAGTCCTGAAGTTTGGCCTTTTCAACGCCCTTAAACAAGAGGTACAATGGCCTCAAAGTGTTCACACATACAAGAAACAACAACAATTTCCATATATAACTCAACAGGTTTCTTAATTATTATTTTTTTATGTTTTTGTTAATTTCCAAATTCCTAGTAGTTGCAAGGCTACAATTAAGGGGTCTAATCTTTGCTTTTTAAACCACTGCAATTAACGTGGCAGGTAAATTTTCACAATGTAGAACCGTTTTTCCTTTTTTTTCTTTGTTTTTTTATGTAAAATGTAAATACGCATTCGTTTTAATATCAACAGCATGATATTTGTTAAAGAAATGTTTTTCGGCAGTGCTTTCATGGGTCCATGTTAATGACTATATATACAATGTTATTTATAATACAATGTAAGCTTGGTTTAATATCCAGGTACAAAGGTCCGTACATTGCACACACAAGCTGGAGTGAACAATTATCTTACAGTGTATTTCCAAACGGTGAAATCTTTCCAAAGTCGAAGCTACTTTGATGGTGTTTTCTAAAACAATTAATTATAGTTACAACATTAAGGAAGGAATTGACTTATTAAGACATCATATTCCACTGAAAATCTCACACCTACCAAGTTTCTTGCTAAAAGAAAATATCTCCTGATTTTTGGGCAGAATACTCCGAAAAAATATTTTTAGAAAATGAATTACTCTTCTTAAATAAGAATGCCAATATAAAATAACATGATGTTTACATGCTTTAAAAGTGACATTTACACAATAATGTACATGTATAGGTAAATTAGTTTAAATGTAACAAGAGGTCAATGACCTTGAAGCTCTACTGATACGTTTTTGATAGCTAGATCAGTATTTCTGTGAAGTTTCATGAAAATCCGTCAAGTAGTTTCAGAGGAGTAGTCGCTACAAGTTTTCATTATATAACTCTATGTAAACAAAGATGGCCGCTGGCGGCCATGTTTAACGTCAAATCAAAATAACTTTTGACAAGGATCAACATCATGTCATACTGATAACTTTAGAAAAAGTCCAATATCAATATCACTTATAGTTTTCAAGAAGTAGTCGCTACAAACTTGTATTTTGAAAATCTATTTTTAGGCATGGCGGCCATCTTGAATTTCCGGCCCCCTGAAATTTTGCTAGGATCAATTAGACATCAAGAGCAACATTCCTGTGAAGTTTCATGAAAATCCGTCGAGTAGTTACAGAGGAGTAGTCGCTACAAATTTTTACTAGATAACTCTTTGTAAACAAAGATGGCCACTGACAGCCATGTTTAACATCGAATCAAAACGACTTTTGACAAGGACCAACATCATGTCATGCTGATCATTTTAGAAAAAGTCCCATATCAATATCACTTATAGTTTTCAAGAAGTAGTCGCTACAAACTTGTTTTTTGAAAATCTATTTTTAGCCGTGGCAGCCATCTTGAATTTCCGGCCAACCTGAAGTTTTGCTAGGATCAATTAGACATCAAGAGCAACATTCGTGAGAAGTTTCATGAAAATCCGTCTAGTAGTCTCAGAGGAGTAGTTGATACAAGTTTTTATTATATAACTCTATGTAAACAAAGATGGCCGCTGGCAGCCGTGTTTAACGTCGAATCAAAATAATTTTCAACAGGGATCAACATCATGTCATACTGATCATTTTAGGAAGAGACGCATATTAATATCACTTATAGTTTTCAAGAAGTAGTCGCTACAAACTTGCTCTTTGAAAATCCATTTTTAGCCGTGGCGGCCATTTTGAATTTCCGGCCGACCTGAAATTTTGCTAGGATCAATTAGACATCAAGAGCAACATTCCTGTGAAGTTTCATGAAAATCCGTCAAGTAGTTTCAGAGGAGTAGTCGCTACAAGTTTTCATTATATAACTCTATGTAAACAAAGATGGCCGCTGGCGGCTATGTTTAACTTCGCATCAAAATAATTTTCGACAAGGATCAACATCATTCCATACTGATCATTTTAGAAAAAGTCCCATATCAATGTCACTTATAGTTTTCAAGAAGTACTCGCTACAAACTTGTTTTTTGAAAATCTATTTTTAGCTGTGGTGGCCATCTTGAATTTCCGACCAACCTGAAATGTTGCTAGGATCATTTAGACATCAAGAGCAACATTCCTGTGAAGTTTCATGGAAATCCCTCGAGTAGTTTCAGAGGAGTAGTTGCTACAAGTTTTTACTAAATAACTTGATGTAAACAAAGATGGCCACTGGCAGCCATGTTTAACGTCGAATCAAAACGATTTTTGACAAGGACCAACATCATGTCATGCTGATCATTTTAGAAAAAGTACCATATCAATATCACTTAAAGTTTTCAAGAAGTAGTCGCTACAAACTTGTTTTTTAAAAATCTATTTTTAGATTTGGTGGCCATCTTGGATTTCACATCAACATGAATTTTTGCTAGGATCAACTAGACTTCATGGGCAACATTTCTGTAAAGTTTCATGAAAATTCATTCAGTAGTTTCAGAGGAGTAGTCGCTACAAAAAAAAGTTGACAGACAGACAGACGGACGCCACACCACGGCATAATTGCTCTGCTGGTCTCTGATCAGTAGAGCTAAAAATTAGTCTATAGTATAACATCTCCCCTATTTCTAGCCAAGATCTCGATCCCTATTTTTGAGACCAATCTTCCTAGGATTGGCAGGTATGAGACTGAATACCATACACCCCCATTTAAACACTCCCCACCTAATAAACGCAAACCCCATTCGCCACTTTTTCCAAAAGAGAAATTTATATGAGGCCATAAAAAGAACTTGACATCTAGTTAAGAAAAATATCTCCCTACAAGCATTTTTCGAGGTACAATGTTTCTTTTGGCTTCAGATAAATGCCCCATTTGTAAAATGCAATGCCTCCGACGGTGTTTAAATGGGGGTATACAGTAATTAAAAGATTCCATATACCTTTATTAAGAGACTGATAGTTGATGATTTGCCATTAAGCATGATTATTTTATTTAAAGGCCCTTGACTATAAGAAACTATTAATAAAGAAGTCACAATTTATGATACAACTTTTAACAATTGTTAAATGCACACACGGCAATCAAGCATTAAAATAACACCTCTTGTATTAATCCAGAATTATTTTGACTTTTTAAAACTGCTTGCATATAATTAAATAACAAGCACCGCCTGTTGGTGCAGACGCTCGACTTCAAGGCCTTGTCTATTTATCGGGAAACTAAGCTGAAAGGCAAAATTCTTCTCAATTGTTTTAGAATTATGGCACTTGTCTCCGAGTTCTTCATATAAAAGTGAATGAATGTGTGATGTTTAATTGGATTCTTTAATTGGATTTTGAGATATAATGGAACATTTGAATAAGACTAAGTTGACAAGCTAACATACAAAAATGTAACCAATTTTTACTATCAAAGGGGCCATACTTTTGTTAAAATAAAAGCATGAGTTATAGAACCTGTCTCTATGATGTTGTCTAATGATGCTGAATACATGTGGGAAGTTTCAATTCATTATGTGAAGTAGTTTCAGAGATACAAGTTTATTTACATTTTTTTTTTAACCAAATGTTCTAATATGAAAGGAGCCATAATTTTGTTAAAATAATTGAATTGAATTGAATTGGGGTTTAAGGCGCACCAACACATGAAAGGTTATATGGCGCCTAACAGGAATGAACATGCCAGGCTCATCTTCCATGTACATCGAGATAAAATATGGAGAACGGGCCTAGAACCTTCTCACCCTGAACTGCAGAGTTGCTGCAAATTCTACTGTAGGCACTCCATTTACGCTGGAGCCACGTTATATTCTGCCACTGCTCTAGTGATATGAGCGAGATGGCACCTGAAACAATGCAGGGGTCATGATGAAGACCTTTAATGAGCATGAACAAAAAATGATAAAATGAACATGAATTTGTGGGGGTTTTACCCCTCTGCCTTCCCCTCCAATCGGATCTGCAGTGGCCCTATTCTTTGCCCCGTAACCAAACGGGGCCCCCGGAACCACACAAGGGGCTTGTTAAAATAAAAGCAAGAGTTTTAGAACCTGACTCTATGATGTTGTCTAATGATGCTGAATACATGACATTGTGTGAATTTTCAATCCATTATCTACAGTAGTTTGCGAGATACAAGCTTACATGCAAAACTTTAACCACTGGACGCAGACGACGATCATGTGATGACAATTGCGCTTTTTTTTCTTCGAAAAAGTCGAGCTAAAAGGCAATTCATGATCTATATAAATGGGTTCTATTATATCATTGGTCCAAGAAAATCAACATGAGATAGTAATATGCAAAAACAAATTTATTTAAACTATTTAATTATTTATGACTTGCAAATATGCAAGCTTATGGGTCGGTTCAATTTTTTGAAAAATCAAGATGGCTGTGCATGCAGACTGTCGCTTTAAAAATGTGTATTGATATATAAACAATGAACTTAGAAGAGGCAATTAGTGATCAACTGCTTCAAAGGCTGTTAATATAGGTATATATAGTCAGTACTATATATCATGTACCTTACAAGAACATTCATGGGTTTCTGGTTCAGATATTACGGAATATTTCAAAAATGGGTATGCCTGCTGAAATGCGATTTTCAAAGGTTCTGACAAAAACAATTAAACTCAGGATTGGAATTTCCCAATCTGAACCAGATACCAATGGCTGGTTCTTCTTCTTGCATATCATTGACTATTTTGTGTTTTCAGCTCACTTTATTTAGAGCTGAATGCTGTTTAATGGGTCATCAACACATTATAGGTTATTTAGAGCTGCTGGCAGGTGGTTGGGAAGGATACATAGAAATCTGAGAACCTACTTAATACTAATGAATACCGGTAGATTTCTAGGGTTCCATTACGTGGTCCGAGTATTAACTTTCATACCCCATCCAACCCCTTCTCCAGGAAGCGAAAATGGGGTTGGCTGGATTATGAAATAAAACCTTATTTTTTACTTAAAAAGTTTCCATATTGTAAAATTAAAACATTTATTACGTTATTTTAAACTGGTTATCGCATTGTTCACTCAAAAATGTCTTTAAACGTGTTTTATTGTCAAAATATCCGTTATAAAATCCTACTAATATAAGCTTTCCCATCGCTTAATGGAATTAAGGCGGGACCACGTAATGTTTAACATGCTTGGAGGATAAGACTCCAATACACGGGGCTAAACCTTCTACATCCCCATCCAACGGACAAGGTTAAAGGAAAGTGTCTTGCCCACACACTGACAAAACTCAGTGGCGCTGGTGAGGCTTGAACCATTGTCCTCTCTAGCTGCTTTCAAGTTCACCTAGCTATCCACTGGGCCATGCCAGCATCCTTTTTTCCAACCGATGGATAAGATAAGAAAGTCCAGCACCTGTTATAGATATCCTTATATCATATGCAAGAATATAATATCTTTCATGGGTATCCGGTGAAGACCGCCAATTCCAACCCAAGGTTACATAATGACCGTTTTGTGTGGAACCAAGGGTGATATCAATAATATCTGAACCAGATACCCATGATTGATTCTTTTTCTTGCATTCCATTGATAGATTATAAAACAAAGAACTCTTCCTTGTTAGACTTCAATAAAATATAAAATGGTGTTTCTGAAGCACAGAATTTCTATTTTACAGGCCCATCCTGGTTTTTCTCTGGACTAGGCATGGATAAGTCAGCATTTTCCAGCATATGTGTAAAAAGATCATATTTTTTATCTGATATGCAAGAATAAGGCTATGACAAGGTATTACAATAAATAAAGCAAAGTCACAGCCAAAGAATCAAACAAATTGCTAAAGTACAGAATTAAATGCTGATTTTATAATAATGAAACAAACAAGATTGAAGTGTAACATTATACAACATTCTTAAAGAACACTTGTTGTTACTGATATTAAATACGAGATAAGTGCATAAGAAAGTGCTTCAGGGTCATAGCTAGAGCGCTTTTAAATTTTACGCAACAGACACATTATGCTAGGGGGTCCAGGGTGCGTAGTGTTAAATGCCTATTTTGACACTAAAATTCATGATTTAGTCTGAATTTTTCGACTTTTTCGTGGAAAACTGAATAAGAAAACACATTCCCTTATACCTTCCCCTCTCGTTTTAATTGCATTTTATTCCTTTTCTTTTCCTACTTTTGCAGACAATGTGTGTACTCTGCCTAGACGCAGCTACGCCCCTGTGCTAATGTCGGTAAGAAGGTGCTTAAGGAAAGATGATGACCACATGGAATCTCATTGTTGTATTATTAATCATATAGAATCAACATTTTGCATCAGAATATGACCTTTGACCTGTAAGACCAGAAAAGACGTAACTTCTACTAGAACTTGAAAATCGAGCAACTGTCATGCGGGGAAACCAAGAACAGACAGATGGCCGGATGGATGGAAGGACATAGAGAAAAAGCCATACCATCATTAAATAACGTTCCATTACACGGGCGTATAAAATAATTTCTGTCTATATACAATTTAAACCAGCCAGAAAGGTGTAACAAGGGCAAGTCACATTTTGTGAAACAGCCAAGTACATGTATGAAACATCCATATATTTAAATTGGACATTTTATCATACTCAGCAGCTTCTGGATCAAATAAAAAAATTTTTTTTTTAATTAAAACATGAAAAGAGAAAAATACTATACAGAGAATAATAAAGATGACAGTGAAGAGTAAGAGTTAGTTGTGAATATAATTGTACATAAATGGTGATGTTACACATGGAGCGATTACATGGTTACAGCAGACACCACCTTCAGGCCATTATTCCAACAAACAACAAAATTGTACCGGCAAACAGGAGAATTTATGTCAAGGATATATTCTAAATAAGAGAGTAGCAACCAAGGGGTTTAGTATGATTTATAACATCATGTTGCCTCCTGCATCCCATTTTTTGCTTTTCAGTAAGTAAATGAAGTACTAGAAGTGTGTTGCATCCACACTTAGCTATTCAACTATCCCTGGAACACAGCCACGACTTTGGAATTCTCTGGGAATCGTTTTAAAGAAATTCAAAAGTACACCCAATGTGAAATATCACTCGAACAGGGCATTAGAAACTAAAATTAGGGCATAAAAGGAAATCTGACAGCCACCAAAGTGCATGTAACTACACATGGCAAGCAAGCTCTGATTTGTTCATATTCCAAAACTGGGACATTAGAGCAACAGGGATATGTTCCCTCAACCAAAGGAGCTAATTATAAATAAAACAAGCAATATTGAAAAGTGTGTCAGATATGATCATGACCTTTGACCCAATTCAGTCTGAAGTTAAACAATGACCCCTTAAATCAGTCTGAAGTTGAAGACAATAATTAAACTATCTTGTTTGGAACAAACGTTAAAATAACTAGCACCAACATTTTGTAAAAGACTATAACCTTTGTACCTTTGTATTAAGAATCAATTGCTACCAGCAGTTTATTTTATTTCTTGGAACTGTAAACTTCAGGTCAGATGGCTTTAATTACTACTCATGGTGACCACTTTTACCTTGAACAACAGTGACCTTGACAGCTGAGTCCAATGAAAAACATTCAAACCAACAACCAACCTTAACTTGTAAAGAAGTACGAATGAATCTTTTAGAAACTTATGATGCAGTCCGATATTCAGAAAGTTAGACATGTTTTCAGTTTAAATTATCCTAATTTTCATTTGCAAAATAAAAGGAATCCTTTGTTACAATCAACCTTTTTTTATTCCGATGGAGAAATGGCCTGACATGGTTACAAACATCCAAAGATGTTCAAGCTTACCTCATGGGCTGGGGCCCTGTATAATAAATCCCTGCACGAGGACTTGATATTGCCATGTTGGTTACGGGAGGGACAAATATGTGGGGGGAGGACGTGGCAACCATGTTAGGGCTGGAAATACAATCGGCATGCATGTCATCTACATCACTGCATACAACTAGTACTACATTGCACAAACACCATGCTGGTTAGCGTCATCAAAAACGTAAACATGCAAATCTCATTAGTTGTAGATCTAAACATTGGAGGGTCTCAATTTTCATATTTTTTACTGAAGAAACAGCCATTCTAATACAATGACCCTTGTCAGAATCGTGTGTACATATATTGCAACCTCAATTATGTTAACAAAGATGTCAACTTTAGTAGAAATGGAAAATACATTTTGCTATATTTTACTACGAACTAAGCACTTCCATTGTGGCTTGGCTCATAACATATTCATTAGAGGTTATTCAGAGCCGCCCCAGAGAGAGAGGAAGGATATATAGAAATCCGGGAACCTGACCTACTGCTACTAACGAATATATTCCTTTGGTTATCTAACATCCTCGGAGGCTAAACTCACAGACATAGGACTGCCCGGTTTACTTCCCCATCCGATCGACAAGGCCAAGGGAAAGTGTCTTGCCCAAGAACACAAACAAAATTCAGTGGCGTCGGTGAGGCTAGAACATGGGTCCTCCATGCTATCCACTGGGCCACACCAGCCCCATAATCTTGATGTAATTATTTCACTACAAAGCCCCGCCTTCCTTATCATGTCCAATGTCAAACATGCAAATTCAGTAGTCAATAGTCATGTTTAATAGGTTTAGCAACAATTATAATACTGGTGTGTGTTTCTAAGGATTATAGTCCCTCCACCTACGACAGGCGTCCTACCCGACGATTATAGGCACAATGTCTGGACTTTTATCTGTGTGTTGTTGTGTGATGTGATGATATGTCTACTTGAAGCAGCGAACTCAATGGTTTCTTTATAGTGCTGCCACACTGGAATACCACGCCTTAGTAGACATGATACCCCTCCAGTCACATTATTATAATACTGGTTACCCCATGCCAATTATATGGAACTGTAAATCAATCAAGAACTAGTTAACATCAAGCAGAATGGTTAAAGAGCTGTGCTCCAGATAAGAAAAGTGTGTGCAACAGACTATTGAAAAGTTATATAGAATGGCATTACAAGACCAGTAGCTTGATATGTGTAGCAAGTTTACAAGGATACCTGGGCAGTTTTGGAGTTATGCTCCGGAAAAGAAAAGTGCAACTGACAGACTTCATTTGTATAAGAAATGTGATTTTTTGCAAAGGATATAGTTAATTCATTTTCATTTTGTTTCAGTTAGTCTCTATAACGTACAGTAATGAGATTTGCATGAAAGTTAACACAGATTTGAACACTACATAATGCCCAAGTTCTACATGTATTTTAAATTGAACACATCTACTGGTATCTTATTACGGTCACAGGGTTGTACGTAAGCAAACACAAGATTACATTGCTATGACAATTTCAATAACTGCATTTGTTTGCGCTGCAAAGATTATTTTACAGCTAGGTACAGGGTTTTCAGAGTAAGCTATAATTGTTAAAATTAAGATTCTTTTTAAAAATAATAAAATATTAAGCAATTACTAGACTCTCACAATTGTTCTTTACTGTTAACAGAACAAATAATTCATGTTCAACCATTTTTAAAAGGTAATAATTCAATTTATAAACCGTTTTATAGAAAGTGGGGGGAAATTACGACCCCACAAAAAAAAAATTCTCCAGAAATCTGGACGATCAAAATCACTTAGATTTGGCAGAATTAGTTCCATAGCAAATATAGTAACTACTGCATCACAAAATTCATCATGACACATTGATCAACAGCGCAAAGCCATTTATATACTGAACAAAAAAAGAAGCGTCCGACTGTTTTGCTGGTATTTCCTTCCAAAGGCCAGTTTTTGAGAGCGTATAAAAGCGTTTTAATAAGACAATGTTTGATGTAAACTTGTAAGCACACTTAAGTGAGTTCTAAATATTCCATAAAACAGTTTCAAATTTGCCAAGCAATAATCTTTTATGGATGATATGGAAATGTTAAAGGGAGGTAATTTGATGATTGTTGATAATCAAAAGCTGCCATCTACACAATCTGTGTTATGTTTTTTTGTGATTTTTTTGGTAAGGAACATATAGAGAATATTGTCTCAGACAAATTTCGGTAATTTTCTTAGATTTAATTTTGTTTTTGTGGCCAAAATACACATTTTAAGAAAAAGGGGGCTTAGACTCAGTTGTGTACTGAACTTTTCAAAAACATCTTTATTTGGACTATTGTTGGCGGTCTATCTAATTATTCTCAAAACATCATTAATTTTTTTCCCGTTTTGCTGTCTAGACAATCAGCATCAACATCAGCAGGTTTCTTTTTTTGTTCAGTATAGTTATATATGCTAATTGAAGCAGCAGTGAGTCTGAGCTTGCCTCCAGATAATGAAATTATTAAAAGAAACTTGTAATCTGAACTGAGTTGAATTGGGGTTTTACAGTGCATGCACTACACAAAAAGGTTATATGGCACCAACAGAACTTAACATTCCAGGCTCTTCTATGTGAAAAACACTACACTGGTTAACACTGAAGTCCAATCTCAATTTATTTGAAGCACACTGTTATGCTAGCCATGAGAATCTGGACACTAGCAGCCACTATTATGTTAGCTGTAAAGAGATCATCTAGACACCATTATGCTAGCAGTAAGCAATATATCTATGGATAATTTGGAGGCTCAGTAACCGATGTTATGTTAGCCATAATGATTCATCTGTTTTGCTAGCTGTAAGGATTCATCTAGTGGCTAGCAGCAACCATTATGAGGATTCTTAGTATTAATAGATAATTTGGAGGCTAGCAATTATCGCTATGTTATAGTCATAACAATTCTATCTAGAGATAATTTGGAAACTATCAGCCACTGTTATACTAATCATAACGATTCTTATTATTAATAGGCAATTTGGAGGCTAGCATCTATATTTATGTTAATCATAAGGATTCTATCTAGAGATATCATCTAGAAGCTAGCAGCCATTTTTTAGCCATGGCGGCCATCTCGAATTTCCAACCAACCTAAAATTTTGCTAGGATCAACTAGACATCATATGCAACTTTCCTGTGAAGTTTCATAAAAATCTGTCAAGTAGTTTCAGAGTAGTAGTCGCTACAAGTTTTTACTATATAACTATTGTAAACAAAGATGACCGCTGGCAGCCATGTTTAACATTAAATCAAAAGGATTTTCAACAAGGACCAATATCATGTCATGCTTATTATTTTTGAAAATGTCTCATATCAACATCACTAATAGTTTTCAAGAAGTAGTCGCTACAAACATGTTTTTTAAAAATCTATTTTTAGCCATGGTGGCCATTTTGAATTTCTAGCCAACCTGAAATTTTGCTAGGATCAACCAGACATCAAGAGTATTATTCCTGTGAAGTTTCATGAAAAATCGTCAATTAGTTTCAGAGAAGTAGTTGCTACAAGTTTTTACTTTATAACCCTATGTAAACAAAGATGGCCACTGGCGGCCATGTTTAATGTTGAAACAAAATAATTTTCGACAAGGATCAACATCTGTTGAAACATTACTTGACATGTTTTCAATAGAATAAGATTATTCTTACCAAATGAAAATAAAACAAAAATAAAAAGTCTGAAAAGTAGGTCAAGGTCATATTTATTCTGACCTACTTTTGTTAGGAACATATTACAGCGATAGATGTAAACATGTATGAAGCTTGACAGCTCTACGGATATCAGTGTCCGAGAAATGGACTTGTCAAAAAAATTGAAAGTGAACTTTTTTCACTTGTACGAACGGACGGGCAAGGGTAACACTATGAGCCAGGACATAAATGCTTCACTTTTGGTAGAGTGAACAAACTTTTTAAGCTTAAATAAATAATTCAAAATGGTGAACACTATGCAGGACCATGTTGCCATACACTTATCCACACGTGACTTTCGTATTTGTACTTTTTAATTAAAGTCCTTAAAAATTAACCTTAGTAATTGGTACCCGGTTCACATTTGTCGACTTCACTTGACACTACGGTTCAGTCGAGTGCAAATATAAATCCCAAATGTACCATGGTTCAAACTATAGTTCCAAATAACCTGGTGAACTTCTGACCAATCAACGAAGATGTCTCAAAACCGGTTAAGGGTCTGTTAATGTTAATAGCAGTTTGATTGGATGATGTAAAAATGGGAGTAATCAGACTGATGGAACAGCACCTATCGATGTTCACTTGTTATTTAGCTATAGTCCAAACTTAAGTTCCAAGTGAAGTCAGCCAATATTAGTTGACTGGTTTCCGAAATCACACTCATGATTGCAGGGTTAGCTAGGTTATGTTTAGTAGATGAATGATAAAAATATAAATGTCTTGACTATTCAGAGCTATACAGAATTAATGAATATCAATCTATATGTATAATTCACCTGATGCTGCTTAAAATGATTGATATTCTGAGAAGGAAGAAATAAATTATTTATAAACAACTAATTTATACATAAGGAACTGCTTACATGATTTGAAGATGTCAGGTAGCTGAAATCTGGAGTGACAACCTCATTACTCGATTGAATTCATACTCACTGAGTGACAACCTCATTACACGATTGAATTCATGTTCATTGAGTGACAACCTCTTTCCTCGAATGAATTCATACTGATTGAGTGACAACCTCTTTCCTGGATTGAATTCATACTCATTGACTGACAACCTCATTACTCAATTGAATTCATCATACTAATTATTGTAGAGACCAAAACCTGAACTATTTTTTTTCTCTTTATAGCTATAAGTCTTTTATAAAACTGACTTGTTAAAGATCAAAGGTAATTTGACCTTCAGGGGAACTATCTGAATCCATATATAAAGTTCTCTGACTTGAAGATAGATTCAGCCTAAAGTTCATGACAATTGTAGAGCTTCTAAGATGTGGTCTAGTGTTACCCCTACAATTACAGAGGAATATCTTTATATCAGTGTTCATTAAAAGCCATAAGTTACAGGTCTATTCATGTAAAAGTTTCAGAAGTTCAAAAGTGAAACTTCTGAAAGCGTTTCTTTGATTGATGATCAATGCATTCGTTAGTTCGCTTATGAAAATTCATTTACAGTTGAAGAAATCCTCAAAAGAGAAGCTTTAGAAATTGAAGCAAGGTCAATTAGGATTATTTTATCACTGCACACAGATAATACAACATATACCATATTCACCCCATTAAGCTTCCTGAGCATTTAAACAGTTCTGAATAGGGGGGCATTTATTAGGACAATGTTTTGATGCATCAGTATGGACTAATTTTTCCACAATACCTGCCATCACAGGCTGAATAATACCATATATATATAGTTTCATTAACATCAGTAATATGGGGTATACAAGTTTCCAAAGGGTAATTTACATATTGGAACAAAAATGAGTGCCGATAGTT
This sequence comes from Cyrtodaria siliqua, assembly GCA_037043455.1. Lineage (NCBI taxonomy): Eukaryota > Metazoa > Mollusca > Bivalvia > Adapedonta > Hiatellidae > Cyrtodaria > Cyrtodaria siliqua. Next base: position 65,421 of record JAWPHD010003601.1, read on the forward strand.
TGCCACATTTTTTTTACCTGATATGTAAACTGCCGAAGAAAAATAACTCAAAAATACCAAGCCGACGATGATTATTATTTTGATTTTCCTCAGAAAAATATGATTTATTAGCAGAAATGTAATACATCTAGTTATTGCATTATCACTAAAATTTTCTCGTAAAATCTGGGGTGAGGTTTATAAACAGAACTGTATATCTCGGGAATTTACTTTCGACAGAAAACATTTAGATTAGCCAATGAAAATGTCTTCACTGATTTCCGTAATGTCAATTCTAGTGTACAGAATTTGGACAATATCTTCATTGCAATGTGATGGAATGCAATGTGATGGAATATTGGAGATCTTTTGTTAATTTTAAGAAGCTGAAAACCTGTTTGATGTATTAGAAGTAATTTTCTTTACAAATACTGCGATGATGAAGGCCTTGCTTATTCAAGTTCAGTTTGAAAATCATGCAGAGGTTGTGCTCAATGGGGCAAGTATGGTACATGCAAAGAGGTGATATAATTGCTAAAGCTTGGTGCTCTGCACATGGAAATGTTGATTATCAATACCTAAGTCTGCGAATACTTATAAAACTAGGCATCACACTTTCTGCGAATTTCACCGGAATCTTTATAAATTATTAAATAATTTGTTCCTGTTTAATGGCAAATAGGCTTCATTACTTTTGAGACGCAAACATGGTTCAAGGAAATCTCTATAACGAGGACGGTCTCCATTATATGTTTTACCTCATTTCAAACCTACCAGCAGACAATATCACAAACAACAACAAACAACATAGAACACATAGCATTCTAGAAACAAAAAAACTTTTTTTTAAAACTCTGGAAAACAAAACATCATAACTCAAAAACAATAAAACTTAACAAGTACAAACAGCTAACAGTGTTTTGTAATATATATAATAATTAAACTGCATACATTTTTTTAGATTTGTTTTCAAATTCGACAATATTGTTTTTTAAGATTTAATAATAGATCTTACCTGCTAATGGATGGAATGGTTGGAGTGGTGTTCGATGGAGTATGTATGTTATGACCAGATGGATGAATCGGAGGTATACTGGACGAATCCTTATGTGATAAAGAATTTTCTTTGTCCTTTTCTCTTACATCCTCTTTTTCAGTATCTAGTTTTTCCTGTTTATCAGACTTTTCACGTTTCTCCTTATGAGTATTATGACTATCACCTTTTTCCTTATGGTCTTTATGATGTTCATTTTTAGTCTCGGCACCTTTTAACAATTCTGCAGTTTCAGATTTACTTTCACTACGTGATTCTAATTCCTTTTCTCTATCAGTTTTGGCATCCTTATCACTTGTATCATCTGACACTCTATCACTTTTAGACTTTCTCTCCGATTTTTCACTTTTCTCAACTGTTTTTTCACTTTTAGCAGGTTTGCCAATTTTATCGAGTTTATCTTGTTTGTCACTTTTTTCCGCCTTATCAGACTTGTCCTGAGATTTGTTACCTTTCTCTGCACTGTTATCTTTGTCACTGTCTCCCGATGCTGCTTTAGGTTGAGCTTTGTTTTTATTGTCAGTTGGTGGGATCACAACATTGTTCGAAGTTGCAGGAGGTGTCTTTTTGCTGCCACCTTTGTCAGGGGGATCTGGAAGTTTACGTTTCAATTTATCCTCGGAAATATTCTTTGAATCCTGTAACAGAATAAGATATTTGAAAATGGATATTATAAAAATATTCATGCTCAAATACAGTCATTCTTTTTATGCCATGCTGTCTAATCTAATGTGTTAAGTTAAGCATGAGCCATAGAACCTTGTTCTATGATGATGTCTAACGATGACAAATACATGTATAAAGTTTCAATCCATTATTTGACGTAGGTTCCGAGATACGAGCTTACATACAAAACTTAAAACAATGCTTTACAACTATTAAAGGGGCCGAGATTTTGTTAAAATAAAAGCATGAGTTATAGAACCTAGCTTAATGATGTTGTCAAAGGAAGCAGGACAAGCGTTAACTTTCAATCTATTACGTGCAGTAGTTCAGAGATACAAGCATATATACAAGACTTTAAGCAGCCAGTGATCAAGTGCTGATAATACCTCCTAATTATTTATAAACAAGAGGTCAATGACCTTGAAGCTCTACTGATTGATTTTGATTTCAGGAAGTAGTCGCTACAGACTTGTTTTTTGAAAATCTATTTTTAACCGTGGCGGCCATCTTGAATTTCCGGCCGACCTGAAATTTTGCTAGGATCAATAAGACATTAAGAGCAACATTCCTGTGAAGTTTCATGAAAATCCGTCAAGTAGTTTCAGAGAAGTAGTCGCTACAAGTTTTCATTATATAACTCTATGTAAACAAAGATGGCCACTGGCAGCCATGTTTAACGTCAAATCAAAACGATTTTCGACAAGGACCAACATCATGTCATACTGATCATTTTAGAAAAAGTCCCATATCAATATCTCTTATTGTTTTGAAGAAGTAGTCGCTACAAACTTATTTATTTTAAATGTATTTTTAGCTGTGGTGGCCATCTTGAATTTCCGGCAGACCTGAAATTTTTCTAGGATCAACTAGACATCAAGAGCAACATTCCTGTGAAGTTTCATGAACATCCGTCAAGTAGTTTCAGAGGAGTAGTCGCTACAAGTTTTTACTATATAACTCTATGTAACCAAAGATGGCCACTGGCAGCCATGTTTAACGTCGAATCAAAATAATTTTCCACAAGGATCTACATCATGTCATGCTGATCATTTTAGAAAAAGTCCCATATCAATATCACTTATAGTTTTCAAGAAGTAGTCGCTACAAACTTATTTTTTAAAAATCTATTTTTAGCTGTGACGGCCATCTTGAATTTCTGGCCAACCTGAAATTTTTCTAGGATCAATTAGACATCAAGAGCAATATTCCTGTAACGTTTCATGACAATCCGCAAAGTAGTTTCAGAGGAGTAGTCGCTACAAGTTTTTACTATAAAACTCTATGTAAACAAAGATGGCCGCTGGCAGCCATGTTAAACGTTGAATCAAAACGATTTTTGACTAGGATCAACATCATGTCATGCTGATCATTTAAGAAAAAGTCCCATATCAATATCACTTATATTTTTCAAGAAGTAGTCGCTACAAACTTGAATTTAAACAAGAGGTCAATGACCTTGAAGCTCTACTGATTGATTTTGATTTCAGGAAGTAGTCGCTACAAACTGGTTTTTTGAAAATCTATTTTTAGCCTTGGTGGCCATCTTGAATTTCCGGCCGACCTGAAATTTTGCTAGGATCAATTAGACATCAAGAGCAACATTCCTGTAAAGTTTCATGAAAATCCGTCAAGTAGTTTCAGAGGAGTAGTCGCTACAAGTTTTCATTATATAACTCTATGTAAACAAAGATGGCCACTGACAGCCATGTTTAACATTGAATCAAAATAATGTTTGACTCGGATAACCATCATGTCATGCTGATCATTTTAGAAAAAGTCCCATATCAATATCTCTTATTGTTTTCAAGAAGTAGTCGCTACAAACTTATTTTTTAAAAATCTATTTTTAGCCATGGTGGCCATCTTGAATTTCCGGCCGACCTGAAATTTTGCTAAGATCAATTAGACATCAAGAGCAACATTCGTGTGAAGTTTCATGAAAATCCGTCAAGTAGTTTCAGAGGAGTAGTCGCTACAAGTTATCATTATATAACTCTTATGTAAACATACATGGCCACTGGCAGCCATGTTTAACGTCGAATCAAAATAATGTTCGACTTGAATAACCATCATGTCATGATGATCATTTTAGAAAAAGTCCCATATCAATATCACTTATAGTTTTCAAGAAGTAGTCGCTACAAACTTGTATTTTGAAAATCTATTTTTAGCCATGGCGGCCATCTTGAATTTCCGGCCGACCTGAAATTTTGCAAGGATCAATTAGACATCAAGAGCAACATTCGTGTGAAGTTTCATGAAAATCCGTCAAGTATTTTCAGAGGAGTAGTCGCTACAAGTTATCATTATATAACTCTATGTAAACAAAGATGGCCACTGGCAGCCACGTTTAACGTCGAATCAAAATAATGTTCGACTCGTATTACCATCATGTCATGCTGATAATTTTAGAAAAAGTCCCATATCAATATCTCTTATAGTTTTCAAGAAGTAGTCGCTACAAACTTATTTTTTAAAAATCTATTTTTAGCCGTGGCGGCCATCTTGAATTTCCGGCCGACCTGAAATTTTGCTAGGATCAATTAGACATCAAGAGCAACATTCCTGTGAAGTTTCATGAAAATCCGTCAAGTAGTTTCAGAGGAGTAGTCGCTACAAGTTTTCATTATATAACTCTATGTAAACAAAGATGGCCGCTGGTAGCCATGTTTAACGTCAAATCAAAACGATTTTCGACAAGGACCAACATCATGTCATGCTGATCATTTTAGAAAAAGTCCCATATCAATATCACTTATAAATTTCAAGAAGTAGTCGCTACAAACTTGAATTTAAAAAATCTATTTTTAGCTTTGGCGGCCATCTTGGATTTCACATCAACATGAATTTTTGCTAGGATCAACTAGACTTCATGGGCAACATTTCTGTAAAGTTTCATGAAAATCTATTCAGTAGTTTCAGAGGAGTAGTCGCTACAAAAAAAAAGTTAACGGACAGACGGACGGACGGACAGACGGACAGACGGACAGACGGACGACGGACGCCGCACCACGGCATACGCTCTGCTGATCTCTGATCAGTAGAGCTAAAAATCTATTTTTAGCTTTGGCGGCCATCTTGGATTTCACATCAACATGAATTTTTGCTAGGATCAACTAGACTTCATGGGCAACATTTCTGTAAAGTTTTATGAATATCCATCCAGTAGTTTCAGAGGAGTAGTCGCTACAAATAAAAGTTAACGGACGGACAGACGGACGGACAGACGGACGGACGACGGACGACGCACCACGGCATAAGCTCTGCTGATCTCTGATCAGTAGAGCTAAAAAGCAGACAAGCTATAAGTACGGCTCGACATATGCAGCATTTTTCAACACTCATTCCTACAACAAGTCCACGTTGTATCCCTTGATTCAGGTAATAATAGACCTGGAAGTAAGATTTATTTAAATCTGGATTTCATGATTAAAGTAAAAGTCCCTCGTTTTATTATTAACTATTATGCACTAAAATCATTTTATTATTAACTATTATGCACCAAAATCGTTTTATTATTAACTATTATGCACCAAAATGCAGACAATGTCAGACATATAACGAGGTACCAGAATGGAGACAAATGCCAGACACCTGAGGTGTACTAGCACTGAGGTAACAGAATGGAGACAAATACCAGACACCTGAGGTGTACTAACATAGAGGTACCAGAATGGTGACACATGCCAGACACCTGAGGTGTACTAACACTGCGATACCAGAATGGTGACACATGCCAGACATTTGAGGTGTACTAACATTGAGGTACCAGAATGGCGACACATGCCAGACACCTGAGGTGTACTAACATTGAGGTACCAGAATGGATACACAGGCCAGACACCTGAGGTGTACTAAAATTGAGGTACCAGAATGGTGACACATGCCAGACACCTGAGGTGTACTAACACTGAGATACCAGAATGGTGACACATGCCAGACATTTGAGGTGTACTAACATTGAGGTACCAGAATGGCGACACATGCCAGACACCTGAGGTGTACTAACAATGAGATACCAGAATGGAGACACAAGCCAGACACCAAATGTTAAGTTTATGACATTGAGGTACCAGAATGGAGGCACAAGCCAGACACCTGAGGTGTACTAACAGTGAGGTACCAGAATGGAGACACAAGCCAGACACTTGAGGTGTACTAACATATACCAGAATGGAGGCACAAGCCAGACACCTGAGGTGTACTACCATTGAGGTACATCATGGATATACATGCCAGACACCAGAGGTGTACTAACACTGAGGTACCAGAATGGAGGCACAAGCCAGACACCTGAGGTGTACTAACACTGGGGTTCCAGAATGGAGATGCAAGCCAGACACCTGAGGTGTACTAATACTGAGATAACAGAATGGCGACACAAGTCAGACACATGAGGAGTACTAACATTGAGGTACCAGAATAGAAACACAAGCCAGATACCTTAGGTGTACTAACACAGAGGTACCAGAATGGAGACACAAGCCAGATACATGAGGTGTACTAACACTCAGGTACCAGAATGGAGACACAGGCCAGACACCTGAGGTGTACTAACAGTGAGGTACCAGAATGGAGACACAAGTCAGACACCTGATGTGTACTAACACTGAGGTACCAGAATGGTGACACTTCAGACACCTGAGGTGTACTAACATTCAGGTACCAGAATGGAGACATAATCCAGACACCTGAGGTGTACTAACACTGAGGTACCAGACTGGAGACACAAGCCAGATACCTGAGGTGTACTAACTCTCAGGTAACAGAATGGAGACACAGGCCAGACACCTGATGTGTACTATCACTGAGGTACCAGAATGGAGACACAAGCCAGACACCTGAGGTGTACTAACAGTGAGGTACCAGGATGGAGACACAAGCCAGACACCCGAGGTGTACTAACACTGAGGTACCAGAATGGTGACACGTCACACACCTGAGGTGTACTGACATTCAGGTACCAGAATGGAGACATAATCCAGACACCTGAGGTGTACTAACACTGAGGTAGGAGAATGGAGACACAGGCCAGACACCTGAGGTGTACTAACAGTGAGGTACCAGAATGGAGACACAAGCCATACACCTGAGGTGTACTAACAGCGAGGTACCAGAATGGAGACACAAGCCAGACACCTGAGGTGTACTAACACTGAGGTACCAGAATGGAGACACAAGCCAGACACCAGAGGTGTACTAACACCGAAGTACCAGAATGGAGACACAAGCCAGACATCTGAGGTGTACTAACACTGAGGTACCAGAATGGAGACACAAGCCAGACACCTGAGGTGTACTAACACTGAGGTACCAGAATGGAGACACAAACCAGATACCTGAGGTGTACTAACACTGAGGTACCAGAATGGAGACACAAGCCAGACACCTGAGGTGTACTAACACTGAGGTATCAGGCTGCGGACACATGCCGGACACAAGAGCTGTATTTGCAACGAGATTTCAAAATGCTAACACAAGCCAGACACTCGAAGAATACTTACTTCTTTGTTACCATTTTTATTACTATGATCCGCCTTGTTTTGAGACTTGTTATGATCTGCATCTGCCTTCAAGTCCTTTTTCACTATAGGTAACTTTTTCTTTTTCTTTGTTGTAGTTTTATTATTATCATCGTCATCCTTATCCTGTGACAGAGAATTTAACAAGGAGTTCTTCTCCTGCTCCTTCATAATCTTTGCTTTTAAGTCGTGCGTGTACTTCTGAGCAAAGCCGTCCCGTACGAAAAACTCGTGCTTTAGTAAGAGTGAACAAGTCGGCCTCTCATCGGGGTCCAGTCTCAAACATTCCTGAAAAATTTAATTTATGTTAAGAAGTAGGTTTTAAATGTTTACATGAATTAATGTCCCGGATATATGAATACGTACTGAATGTGTCCGTTGAAAGTCAGACTAATGTATGTTTGTGTATGTATGGAGTTTAACGTCACTTTTAACAATCTTTTGGTCACATTTTGATGAGGTCTACTTGAAGCAAGTGTGTTCAATGCTCAACTTTATAATGCTGCCGCGAAGGAACACCCCGCCATAGACACATGACATGATACCCCACCCAGTCATATTATACTGACACAGGGCTGACCAGTACTAGCATTCCTTTTTATATACTGAACGTCAAGCAAAGGAGCTACTCGTACCATTATTATGAAGTCGTTTGTGTGACCCGACAAGAGATCAAAGCCACGACCTCCTACATGCGAGGCAGAAACTCAACTGTAAGCCACCGTCGCGGTTGAAATTCAGACTAAACGCAGATTTTCAATATATGTCGTACTGAATAATCAAATTATCAGCTTCGTGTATCATCATTTACACAGAAAAACTTGAGTTTCCGTTTGATATAAATTAACATTTTACCTCAATATTTTGTTAAAACAAGCCTATTAATAATTAATAGTAATACGTAATATAATAATAGTTATACGTGCAAAATATAAAAAAAATGTAACACACCACAAGGTGCTCTACTATAATAACATGACTGGTTGTGATCACCTCACGAAGACATGGTAAGTTTCCAAAGAAAGACAAACAGAGATAACGTGGTTGACCATTCGCGAGTTGTATCAGATCAGTCTGGTCATTGTGGCAGTATGTTATTATTGTTTGCTGTTCAAAAATATCTAAGAGCTCTTCAGTAGGAATACTTATATGGTTGTTATGAAAAAAACATGAATATTTCTAATTATTACATTTTTATCGGTGAAAGATTGGGATTTCTCAGTGAAAGAATATTCATAATCGCTAAATATTATTAACTAACTCCGAACACAAAAATAACTAACTGTGACGCTGAGTTATGTTGTCATAAAGTGGGGTTGATGTCGACCTCATCCGCCAATAACGTTCAATAAAGTGAATAATTTCAGTTAAAATCATGCACAAACTGATTTAAAATGTAATAAACAGACTATTTAACTGCTGTATTCGATTATTGGGAAATCCTTCACTCGATGGTAAATGTGTTGTTTTTTTCACTCACTCGCATACGCTCGTTCGTGAAAAGGACTACACGTCTACCATCTCGTGAAGGATTTCCCTATAATCGATCACAGCAGTTATAATCTCTATTTTATAAGAGAAGTAACTGTAGTAGGTTTGCGTGTAAATGCATAGCCCTGCATGGTTCCCAGGCAAGATTATGACAACTGCTTATCCAGGCAGAGGGATAAAATCCACACTAATTCATGTTCATTTTGTCATTTTGGCCAAGTTCATTAAAGGTCTTCAGTGTGATCCCTGTATTGTTTCAGGTGCTCCTTCAGTGGAGGCAGAAAACAATGATTGTGGCTCTAGCGAAAAATGGAGTGTTTACAAGAGAACTTGCAGCAATTTTGCAGTTCTGCAGGTGACAAGGTTTAGGCCCATTCTGCATTTTTTTTTATCTAGATGTAAATGGAGAGTAAGCCTGGAATGGTCATTCCTGTCGGCGCCATATAACCTTTTTTTGTGTTGGTTCGCCGTAAAATCCCGATTCAACTAATCATCTAACAGCAAAATTGTTGAGCCAAATGAAATATACATTGAAAGGTTAATTAGTGTTTATATGCATATGACATCCTTGTGCAATTTGAACCTTAGAGTTCAATGAGTCTGTGGATAAACCCTTCACCCCTTCACCTTCACGTGAAGATTGTTTTTGTACAACATGCCAAATAATAAAAACACCTAAAATTACCTTCATTAGCCCTAAAGAAGAACTTGAAATTCTAGTGAACTTTTTCTCCAGCGGAGTTACTTCCCTTACTTCAGGTAAACGCATCCCCACAAAGAGAGGATTTCTCATAAACACTTCTTTATGCCTCTGTGTTAAATTACCTGTAGGATAAAGACATTAAAATCAATAAAATACAAGAGATATAGGAGATTTAACTAACATTTTTCTAGTATTCATTATTGTACAGTTTTTATTTAATCTTCCATTTTGTAATGTTGGTTTTATTATGCTGAGTGGCATGCCAGAGATGGTCCATGATAGGAAATACAATTTATTTTATTGTACTGAAGCATAAACCTATTTAAAATAAATTATGACTTGAATAAATGGGTGTTTTAGGTCATTTTAGCACATGTTAGGCCATATATGACAGTTGATTTTTATGTGGTTGAGGCAGACCACCCCGATTTCTTGGGTAGAACTAGAACAGCATACCACCCGCCATTCATAAGAAACAAAACTTTCTCACTTGACAAGTCGAGCTGCCAGTGGGATTCGTACCCGTCATAAATCATGAAACAAACTACAACGCATATTAAAACATACCACTCTCGATGGCACAGATAACAGTCTATGTGTGGTCTTTTATTACGTAAATGGTTTGTATAACTTAATCCCACAGATTATCCTAGTCTAATTTACATACCAAACACTTTGACTATATGGTACAGCTGGTCAATGTCAGAATCTCCTGGAAACAAGGGCTCTCCAGTCAACATCTCCACCAATAGACAGCCTACAGCCCATATATCTACAGCTCTGAAAATGAGGCAAAACTTGGTTAATCTACCCATAGTTATAGCATGGAAATGATACACTAGCATACTCATCATACATCATGCATTTACTTACAGAAACACAAGCTAAGCATGGCAAAAGCTGGAGAAGTTTGGTGGAAATAAAACCGGGTAAGTTGCCTTGTATGTGTAAAGTTTACAATTTATTGCGTGAGGGTCCACACAGTAAAGGTATTTCCCACTTTTCGGATGTCCTGGAGAGAGTGCTGGATTTTGTGTTGACGATATCCTATGCATTTGAAATCGGGCCCAAACCATTTTGTATTTAGCGAAATGATTTTGTTTGTTGTTTGTATGGTGTTTTACATCATTTTCAACACATTTAAGGTTCTAAGATTTTGTGTCGTGCAGGCTGACCACCCACTTTTCCTGGGTAAAACCAGTACTGTTCATCTCCCGCCATCCGTAAGAATCGACACTTTCTTACTTACAAGTCGAGCTCCCAGTGGGATTCAAACCCGCAGCGGTGAGAGGCAAGCTTTACAACGCAACATCATTAACCCCTTGGCCATGGAGATGCTTTTAGCGAAATGAATAATGATAGATGAAATATGCATTGTTTCGAGCGAAACGGACCTTTTTGTCATAAAGCTGGCAATATGTATACTTTAAATATTGCAAAATTATGTAATTGTATACTTCCGATAAATGGGATAAAACCTGTCTTGACCTTCATAATTACACATGTTGTACTTCGCTAGTTGTAACAATCTTCTCAGCTATATAACTCCCATTTGACTTTAAAAGGTCAACCAACACCAGTTTTACACCATCATTTAGCTTGGAAGGCACGGTGGGGTAAATGTTTTGTTTGCTGTTCTCTGAATTGTTTACCTCTTTTATTAGCATGTTTGTAGAATATTTTCTGTTACAACATTACAAAACTTTTAAATTTTCCAGTAGATATTTTGTCAAAGAAATGATTTTATCCCGCATACATTTAGTGCAATATCTCACACGTTGCCTAGCCACTTGTTTAGACATATTTTTGTACATGCTACTAAGCTTATAACCTTGTGTCTCAGCTTCCTTGTTTACATTGCTTACAGGAGTAAAATATTGGGTAACAAATTAAAGGGACACTGTCCGTAACTTTTAGCTTATGAAACACACAATAATTATGTTCGCAAACATTACACACTAAACATTAATGAATATTTACTAATTAAAAGCTAGATTGTTTGACGGAATTCAATCGCGGTACAAAAAAAAAGTAAATCCGCTTCGTGCGTTTAAACTCGCAGTAATAATAGTGTGCGTGAGGATAAAGTTGTCGACAACGCTCCCGACTGAGCTAAGCGGGCTATACATATTACACAATACATACTATGGTGAAAACCTAATGCGCTAATGGCAGTCACGTGATCGCAGAAAAGGTAAATATTGTGGGTCCCACTTTATTTACATATAATAATTAAAACTTCTTTTTTTTCAAACTCACGAATGTATTCCTACATACTTCTTAGGGTCTGCCCTCATGTTTTCATGTATACATTTCACTGAATAAAAGTCAGACAGTTATTTGGTTATGCTCAATATGCTTACTTACGGACAGTGTCCCTTTAAATAGTTAAAAGTTAATACTGGGAAATTAACAGTTTGGTTAAGTGTAATGATGACCTTTGTAACTGAACCAGTTTAACAGTTAAATAAGTAACAGCTGAAAATGTCAGTATAAGATAAAAAATGTTTTTAGCAAAATCTTCTTGCAAACAAATATCCTGGTGCACGTACTGCATGTTTTAAAAGAAAGCAGCTTGTTTAATCAATCACAATTTTATAGACCGAACTGGTATTTTAAAGAGATTGTTAATCTTGGTTTCGTTAAAACTTAAAAAGGCTCTTCCTATATCTTTTTGTCCACCAATTGATATAAACTTTATTTAATCATAAAGAGGACTATGAAAAAGGTAAATGGCAATAAGTTCACCCAAATGTAATATGCGTTTTGCTGGGAAAAAACAGGACTGAAAAGATCGGATTTTTGAAATTGTATTCGTAATTGTTTTAGACAAGCCGCTTGTGGAGATTTTCCGATCTAATTGGTTTACAATCGGAACGGCCCCGAATAGTTTGTTTTCGTTCAACTGAATCGCATTGCGCATGTCCGAGAAAATCGTAAAAACACGTAGTTCTCTGGCAGGAATAAAAGGCAGGGCACCAGTTTATTCAAGATATTGTTTTGATCATAATTAGTAACTTACAGAACAGGAATATGAAACATGTTTCTTTTTATAATACTCATAAAATAGCTTTGTATACATATAAATGCAGTAATATTGAGTATTTAATATTTTACATTAAAAATCGCGTAGATATAGGTAGTGCCTCTTTAAGGCGTCCTGTTAGTTTATACAGACTTGCATATTTGAAAATCATTTATATTAATTATAAGAATAGTTCTAAGCAAATTGTTTTTGCATATTAGGTTTTAGTAAAACACAGAATGAATGCAAGGATTAAGAGTAACATAAACTTACTACTTATTAATCGGCAATCAAAGGCAATCTTATATGGATATTTGAATTGTAACAGTGAGTAGTTTCTTTGACTTTGGTATTGCACTATTATAATTGCACATGGTTGTAGCGAACAGTTTATATGTTTTTGAGATTTTTTCTTTTTAAAGTTCTTTCAGGCGAACGCTTTTATAACTAATTATGACTCTGTGACAACATTAATTTTGTTTTCAATGCTTTTTTTTTTTACATTTCCTTCCCGGAGTTAATGCTGTTTTCTCTAGGTAGCCATTTTAAGCTTGCATAAAACCAGTGGCTTGCTGTTAAACTGATAATGGCTATTGTTAATGAACAATCAATATTTTTAAACTGAGAGTTGTATTAATTAAAGGTCAACGACATTTAAAGTACACTGGTGACAACACCAAACTCGATCAATTAAACCGCACCGACAGTGATAATAATTAATTATTCAACAATTATTCAACTAAAAGTGCACTTAGACTCGGTCACTCACTTTCCGTATTTGGTATCTCCTACAAGTAGTTCTGGTGCCCGGTACCACCGAGTGGCTACATAATCGGTGTAGATTTCTCCAGGCTGCGCCAAAGTGCGAGCAAACCCAAAATCACAGAGTTTTACTATTCCGACCTTGCTGACGAGTATATTTTCAGGCTTGATGTCTCGATGTATAATCTGAAATACAGCAACAACATGGTACAAAGTGGATGAGTTATCATTTGATGTGATATTTAGCGAGCGTCTGGTCATTTGTAGAACCTGACGAAACAAGTGTCTCGCATAAATTGTGCAAGAAAGGTAACTCTGCGTTATCAAGTATGAATAAATAGAAATTAAATATATAACTCCTGGGATCAATTATAAGGAAATCCGTCACCAGATGGTAGGCGTGTGGTTTTTTTCACGAACGAGTAGTGAGTAAAAAAAAATGAACACGCCTACCATTGATTAAAGGATTTTTCTATACAAATCAGTTTATGTATGATTTTAACCAAAACATTACACTTTATTGAACGTTATCGGTGGATGAGGTCGATGTCAGGAACGCTTTATTGACGCCATGACTTAACGTCACAGTTAGTTATTTTTGTGTTCGGAGTTAGATCTAGTTATTAATATTTAGCGACTACTGGTATGAATATTCAGAAATCCCGATCTTTCACCCATAGAAATGTAGTAATTGACAATAATAGTGTAGCAATATGATATCACTCATTGTTATGTTATATGTAATAAACATAGCACTTTCATTTACAGTATTATTTCACCAACCAAAAGGTAGTTTTGGCAAAAAGCAATTATCTGTCATAATAGGCCAATCATAATTTTAAATTTGTTTTGACATCTCGGTTATCAATTAACATGACCTTCCTTCAAATAAGTTTGAGGTTCATTCATAATGTTCTTCATTGAAGTATGTTACAATTTAATGGCAAAGACGCCTTAAAATAAAATTCAGTCATATCACAATGGTGTCTGTTTGTCGCAGTAAGCGCAATGCTCAACTTGATGGCTGAGGGAGGTCGTGGGTTCAATCCCGGGCAGTCATACCAAAGACTTCAAAAAAAGGGCACTAGTAGCTCCCTAGCTTGATGTACAGCTAGTTCTACGACTCACTGGTCGGCCTGGTGTCAGTATAATGTGACTGGGTGGAGTATCATGTCAAGTTTCAGCACCGTAAAGTTGAGCACTGAGCTTGATCACTGCTACAAGTATACATCGTCATGATATGATTGAAAGAGTGTTAAAATAGCCGTTGTATATAGATATGGGGTTTAACGTAGACTATTCGATTATAATAGCGGCCTTTACTTAGTGGGGTCATTTTACTAGGGAGGAACGGTTTATGTGAGGTTTTTTAATCACTGATTGACACAAAAGTTCAGTAAGATCTTTAACATGCACAGGGTATGGCTCTCACTCCACACGAGACCGACGGCTTCACATCCCCTCCGAAAGGATGGCATACTTTCACAGCGCCTTGCCCGAATATGGTACTGAAGGAGTGTATTTGGAAAAAAAAAGAAGATGTTATCCAACCTGGAATCCAGCCTGGAACCAAATTGTAATAAAGTGTCAATTTTTACGTATGGTGTGATACAGTACTGGTTCTACCCGGAACAAGTGAGTGGTCTGCCTCCATCACTAAAAAATCGACCGTCATAATAATTATATAGTCTTAAATATACTGAAAATGATGTAAAACACCCTTCAACCAACCGACCAACCAAGAAGCAGACAAGCATATATTTTAGTTTAATCTGGCACTCGAACCATGGGGCATAACTAGGGCTATCTTTGGACGATTTACCTTATAAGAATGATGCAGGAGGAAATCAAAACTAACAAACAAGATGCTGGACTTAGTCTTTCCTTGCTTTTTTTTTGCTTTTTTTATTCATTAATATTATCCATATTATCTGATAAAGCAGACGTCATATTCTGGATTTTGATTTTGAAGTCCTGAACCGTTTTTACATGTTCTTTTATCATGCTATTTTACCATTTTACCCATGTTATAATAACAAATTACTTAATAGAGTCAACCTGTATTAAGAGATCACTAAAGGGAAGAACAAAACTAGTCGCTTAATACAGGTGGTCTCTAAATACAGGTACATTTTAATTTAAAACAATACAACCGGGAAAGAAAAATGTGGTCGCTTAAAGCAGGTCTCTAAATCGAGGTGGTTTCTTCAGCAGGTCTGACTGTATAAACCTTTAGTGCTATTTTACATTTTAGTACACCATTCCACCACGCTATAATTACAATTTGGTTAATATATACATGGACATGATTATGTGTACAATCTTTGTATATCAAATGGCTAATCAATACTGAACAAAGGCCGGATATATTTTATCGATGAACTATTTAATGCAGAAGTTTATCCATAGATTACGCTTTGTATTTGTGTATAAAGACGATATCCTTTACTGTAAAGCTGCCAGCCATTTCTCGCCATTCAGGTGCAATTTTTTTTAGACAAATCGTCTTAAAGGGAAATATGGCAATCTTGATTTTTTTTAAAACTCACTGCATCCTGTTTTTTTGTTCTTTTTTTTTTTTTTACATAACTTGCATATTTGTAAATTTAATACTTCTAATTGACATTTTCATTACATTTCACCATAATACACTCGGTTGCAAAAGAAAGTGTGCATTCAGGTTTTGGTTAAATTTATTGTACAAAATATGTATGAAATATGGCACATAGGGTACCATTGTTTTTGCCATTCTATTGCCAATGTCAAGATGGAATTTGTTTTTCGATAGCTTAATTCATTGAAGCATGGTCAACAGGTTAAGAGGGCAGGGGTCAAAATCAAAAATTGCAAAACAGTCCAAAAGAATATGTTGCTTCAATTTTTCAAATTTAATTGTGATTGAAAGTACATTTTTGTCAGATTGTCGCCTTTCGTAATCATGACTAAAGCTTGAACCGTCTGGTTTTCGGTAAGCCGTGGCATATTGAAAATACAGAAGGAAATAAAATGCATTGTGTTTTTTCGTTTATCCAAACGTAAGAGAATTCAACCAAACAGGTTTTAATCTACACGGACCATTTCCAAGAGATTCACGTGCAAATCATGGAAAACAACACAAACGCTTCTCCCGTGCAAAACAACTGTGTATTGACCGATGTATTGCCATTGGCAGATAAAGATACATGTAAACAGGTAAAATGTTGAACACTGTACTATAAATATAAAAGAAAATATTTGAATTTTAAAAGTGCACACTTTCTTTTGCAACCGAGTATATATTTAAACCTATGGTTAAATTAATAATGAAGAAAACTTGAAAACTCCAACTTCTATTACTTTTTATTTAATTATAATTTATGCAGGCAGGCCTAGAGCCAAAATGATACTGGATTAATAAATCAAGCTGCTAATTTTAATGACTGATAAATTCTTCAAGATTTCCGTGTGTCCCTTTAAAATGTAGATTGGCCTTTAGCTATCATACGTTCATACAAATCAGAGCAAAACATATTCTTGATTTTTATGTAATATAATAGGTTATATTAGCATATATTATGAAGTTATTGTAAACTTATACTTTAATGTATTTATTAATATACTTGTTTACAGATCATTTCATGACAAGATTCACTTCATTTCCTTTGCAATGTTTAACAGTCTTGAAAAAAATAAAAAATAAATCATTTGTTGACTTTATTAATATCACGGACAAAATACTGAGATGCAAAATGACTTACAATTAATTAACATCCAGAATTCTTGAGGTTTTAGACTTGTTACACCAGTAATCAGGCAAGTTTGCGCACCTGATCCATTAATGTTTAAATACTGGATTACGGAAATTGACAATGTATTTCCGTTGTTCGGTGTCGTACTGAGAAGACCGATTTAACAAATGAGATCATCCTACAAACATACAATGTCATCATACGACAATGCCATATATAGGCAGCTACACTAATAAAAGTTGCTTATGAGGCTCTTTTAGAGTTATGTGATAAATAGAATCTCACATTTGTGCCTATTTAATATTGAATTTATTAAACTTGTTGGACAAAACTGATATGATGTTCAGCACAGCCTCACATCATATAATTTTATAAATTCAATATTGAACAAGCACTGATGTAAGATCCTCTATATATATATGTTTTTGGTTTTGAAATTGAAATTTTATATTTATATATGAGAATATTAAGTAAAAGTTCTGATTCTAAGTAAAATGTCAAAATATATTATCATTAAAATGGAAGGTTTTGTAACATGTAACATTATATCTCTTCAGGTGGTGAAGGGTGAAACATACTGCATCCAGTGTAGCAACTGTGTAGTGCTACCTTTGTGTCTCCTCAGGGGTAGGTGGGGTTGGGGTGGGGAGGATGGAGTGTATGAGGCTATTGGACCTCCACGCTGCAACCATCAGTACAACAGGTTGCGTTGATTCGTTCTATTCATATTAAAATTTAACATGTTAACATTTTGTCGTAATCTTTATGAACCTCCGCTGAATTACCCTACTTACTGGTGTCTTGTCCAACACATTTATTCATATTTTATCCTGATCTGTCCATGAACTTTAAAGTATATCTATCGTAAACCTATTTTACTAGCTTCACAAAAGAACTTGCAGAGCTTATACTTTTGTAGCAAAATTAATATCTCTTCAAACAAATTAGTTTTTCTTTAATAGGGCCAGATTTTCATGGTGACACAGGTATGAACTCTAAAGAAGATCAGTTTGATGTATAATTTCCCAAAAGTACAAAGAATGCTCAGCTTATAACATCATAAACCGAGTGACTCATGGCACACCAGTGTATCATGGAGGGCTCGAAATTAACACTAGTCCGGTAGCCCGAGGCTAGTATATAAATGCTGCCAGCTGGCTACCAAATGTTTGTGTCTGGGTAGTAAGTAGTTTCTTAGAAGAAAAGATATATGCAAAGATATTTAAAAAAAATAATTCTACCTTGTACTTGTATATGGCAAGGATTAGCTACAATACCTTGATACTCACATACATTGACATTTTGAGGTGTAAATGTGAAACTATTGTGTCTATATCTGAATTGAATTGAATGTTGTTTAACGGCTCATCAACACAGTATAGGTTACTTAGAGCCGCCCCAGAGAGAGGGGAAGGATACATAGGAATCCGGGAACCTGCCCTACTCTTATTATCGATCTATATTTGAAGCATGGTTGCTGACTTTTCTTTTGTATTTTGCACAGTTGTAAAACATTTAACTGAAAATAACACCTATCAGAATGGCTGGTGTACTGTAACTGTCAGTTACCAGAAGTAAGAGTATGGCAGACAGATGAAATGGATATGCTACAAAACAAATAGAGTATGGTCTCATTGCACTGGTTGATTTGAACACCTTTATGTTTAAATCAACCAAGGCAATGAGACTTATAATACTATATCTATATATCCAATAAAGAACAAAATAGCATAGTTTCACATTGACCCTTGATTTCAGTATGGGAACTTATTCATCCTGTATTTAAAATGAATCCCTTAAATCTCTTATGCAAACCTAGTGATCATGACATTTCAATTAATATTTATGTAATGTGATTGTTGAATATGCTTTCATCTGCTCTGGCCTGACTAATTTATTTTTTTAAATATCTTCAATAAACATTATAAGCATAATGAGATCTGAATAAACAAGGAAATCTCAGAGAGATTATGTTTATATTAGGTTGCCCTAAGCACTAACATCAGAGAATCTGTATCTGCCACAATATTTTTACATTCAACAACTCAATATTTACCGTAGTTATAGTGTCATAATGTATAATGTTATTATTTCTAGTTAAAATTTATTTGCATTGCAATGTACGTTGTTGTCACAATTGTAGACCATATTTTATTTGCAATAGAAAAGGTACTTTATGGGAGTTTTTCAGAGTTTTTCAAGTATAACATAACAAATAGTTCCACCAATTTTAATTATACATCTTTGTTCTTGATTCATATTCCATGAAAAGTTCTTAGTAATATTCAGTTGTGCAGCCCAGTGTAAGTGGGTGACAAATGCAGCCATGGATTGGATCTCATCAAAATGATTCTTAATTAAATTTTTGAAAATTAGAAGAATATCAGTAGAACCGATGGATGCTCCCCAAAGTGCATGCTTTGCGTAAATGAAATTTTATCAGTGGACATAAAGCAAAAATGTTCATAATAATAAACTTAGTAGGTCTGTGTGCTATTACAGATGACTGATTTTCTTAGAAAAAGTTCAAAAGCAATACATACTGTTGCATATCGATGAAGAGAAGAATGGCAATCCATTACATTCCAGGCGAAAGTTGTCTGATAATCATGTTGTATTAACCCTTAACCCCTACATATATATAATGGACTGTTCTTTCTTTGAATTATGACCATTCCATTTATGTGACAAAGGGGGTGTTTTGGGGGAAATTACTGATCAGCAGCCGGACACTGTAAACTCTGATCAGCCTGTGAGTTACTCGGAAGCTGATCTGGATTTACAAAGGACGCAAAGGCTATTATAGTCGGGCTTAGCGGGTTAAGGGTTAAAAAAAATGCACGCGTACAAAGAGGGATAATGTTGTACTTTAACTATAATAAGAGATGATTCTTGCACTTTCTCTCATCACTGCGTGAAGATACGTTATGGTTGTTGTGTACTGCACATCCTTTCAGTGCCCTCCATCATTGCGTCAAGTTTAATTTCAGTCCCATTAGTAGTCTTCAAGTTTATAATTCTCCAGATAAGAATTATAACATTACAAAGGTCTCTAATTTGAATGAAGATAGAATTGGGGTTGTTGCGTTCTTCACTTTCTCTCACTGTCCTCCATCATTGTGCCAAGCTTTATTCCAGTACCATTAGTAGTTTTCAAGTTATGTTTAAGACCAGACAAGAATTATAAGTATAACATTGCAAAGGGCAGTATAATGCTAATCTGAATAAAGATAGAACTATGGTTGTTGCGTTCTGCACTTTCTGTCATCTCCCTCTATCAGTTATGCTGCAGACAACACTGAATATGTATTTTAGAGTTGTTTGTGGGACTATGGTCGTGATCTTTTCTAACAGGTGTAAATACCTGTTATACTTTTAATTGACTCAAATATACTTGATCTATGTATATCATTAACTTTACGTAATAACAGCAGATTCCAGACAAATCTTAATTTCAAACATTACAGCAGTACTTGATATTCTATTTATGAATTTAAATCAATGAGCACATTTCTATTATTAATTACACCGACTTTTAAAATCATATCTTGGGTACTTGTGTCACATAATGCACTAAAATTTAGATCTGGATCTAGCATACTTTAATATCGCTGATAAAATATAACTGACATTGCTATTGCCGATAAGTAAATCTCTGCCAAGATCTAAACTAATCTATGTTAAGCTTGAAATTCTTTCTTGTCATATTTTTATCATTTATGTACCATTATGACTTTTTTTTATAGATTTTGATTTCCATAAAACTTTATTAAAACACTATACTACCGCTCTTCAGGAAAGTCCTGCATTCTGATTGGCAGAGTCATTAAAATTGGTGACGTATCAATATGTATACATGGTCCTAAATGTAATGTTCAGATAAAACATGCATTCTGATTAGACAAAAATAAAAATAGTTCTGTTTCTGGTATTTTCCCCCAAAAAATTAGGGTAGGTTGGTTGATTTTTTTTTTTTTAGAATTCACCCTTACTATACAAAATTCAAATCAAGAACATCAAAAGCATTTTTTCTTGAACATATTACATATTGCATGCCTTAAAAACCTAAAAAATGTATATATATATTTATATTTTTTGTGCCCTAAAAAGTTTAGGGTTGGGGCCTTAAAAATAGGGTCGGTCGGAAGACCAGAAACAAACCTTTTTGTTTTTGGTCTTAAATGACAGAAATAACATTACATTGCATTGAGCAATGTCATAGTAACGCGTGAACAACCCGATGTCAAATAAATCAAGATGGAATGACGACTGACCATCGATTTGAACAGTTTGAACAGCTTTAGATTCATTTCTTGGTTATAAAGCATTAGAATACCTTATAAACCTAACTAACAATGTTCTGATAAAAACAAACGACAATCAAACATGAAACTCAGAATAATTTCTTATTGTGCTGATTTGTGTTTTTTGAAGTACTTTTTTTGCATCTGCAATTTTGTAGCAGAAGCATAATTAAGATCTCCAAGCGCCTACATGATAGATGTGTATACAGCAAACAACACACATCGAGTAAATTGCGCAAAATTCAAAATTAAAACTAATTTTGGAACCAGTCTTATACTCTCGACTTGTTTGTTTTTTTACCTATAGTTGATTTGGTTTCGTGATGTGGTGAGAATGCTTGATTGACAATAAATTGCGTATCATACTGTAACCGGGTACAGGTAAATGGCGAATAATCGATTCCTAACCGTATGTCCTACTTATATATCCTACTTATATATCCTACTACAATTATAAGATTGGTTTGTTTGTTTGTTTGTATGGTGTTTTACGTCATTTTCAACACATGCAAGGTTATATAATTATGACGGTCAATTTTTTTGTGGTGGAGGCAGACCACCCACTTTTCCTGGGTAGAACCAGTACTGTACACCTCCCGCCATCCGTAAGAATCAACACTTCCCCACTTACAAGTCGAGCTCCCAGTGGGATTCGAACCCGCAGCGTTGAGAGGCGAAGGTTTACAACACAACACTGTTAACCATTTGGCCACGGAGATGCTATCATATAAGACTGGGGTCGTAATCCTAAGATACTCCAGGATTCCAGTTATATACATTTACTGTATATACCTACACTCGTGCTAGGTGCAATACAACATGCATTATTATATAAAGACATGGACACCACTGTACAACATATGCTACATCTACAAACTAACACAGACGATACAAACATTAAATAAATATAAACACTGGTTTACATTCTCCCTGGCACAATTATAACACATTTCTTTCGCTTTACCATATGCATGCTATTTTATTTCTATTGCTGTTTTCATCGCTTTAATTGCGTATTTATGCAAATACGCACCTTATCAGGAGCTCTGGAATAGGGTAAAATAATCTGTACTTCTGAATTCTGAAACAGTATATCGACCATTTAATGGTCATAAATGCTGTTTAGCAGCTCCGATAATGCGTCGTCATGTAACAACATTTTCGACCATTATACAATCAATATACTGTCTCAAAATTAAAAATGCAGACTATTTAACCTTGAATATATTTATCTGTATGGTGTTTTATAATGCAACAGGTGTGTTTCCTGAGCCTTTAAATAATAACCTATCTGATAATAACCTATCTGATAATAACCTATCTGTCAAACCCATTAAATAAATATATAATTCAAAGATATCATTGATTTCTCTGAAATTTCTTAGATTTACAAAAGTCATGTTCATTACAATTTATTTAAAGTTATGCCTATATATGTTTTATATCAATAAATCATGTACACCTTTATATGCTTATCAATAAATTATGTATGCTAATGTTTTTCACTTTTGCTCATTTGCCATTTATTCGATGTTTGTTTTCTAAATTTTTTAATTTTTGTTCCCAAAAAACATTCATATTAAGTAAAACTATTGACAAATTTTGAATAGATAATTGCGTAATGGTATGACTATTGTATACCATAGACGTCTGCAAAGATATCAACAATAAAATATTAAAATGTTTTCAGTATTTGATAAAAACTACTAAATGAATATTGATTGCACGTTGGTGAAATCAGACAAACAAATATCACTTGTATGGTAAATCACGAGATTAAATCTTACTTTTCAAAAATTTAATAACATATTTTTACCTATACATTTCTAGCAAATTGATATTTAGCACCTTTAAAGATATTTCGGAATACATGAAGTTCGCTTTCTACTTATTTTGTCAGAAATAAATTAGAAATGAATTATAAATAAAGTAATTATTATTTTTTCTCATCCCATTTCCTTAATTTGTCCGAGTCTATTACAAATTACAGTAGTATAATATATAATTCACGAGTTCAATTTAAAACTATTGTGTCTTGTTTTTGATTGATATATGATAGTTTTGCATTCACCATTCAAATTATTGTCTGCTGCAAGGGCAGGAAGCCTACACCGAAAGTCATTAAATATGGAGGAATAATTATGCATTTTCATTTCTTAAGAAAAGTTTGTTTATATTAAACTTCATTTATAGACTGACGACTACTAAACAGCTAACGCGCCAGTAGACAATACCTTTAATATCTCAATAATACCAATCAATAAATCAAAACAAATTTCATTCTGAACGAGACAAATATCTTGTCAATAACGACTATAAATTAAAAAAATTCTTTCGAATCACCTGTCTCCAACGGTACCAGTCGTACTAAGTTCATACATTAAAGGTACTGTCTACTGGTGCATTAGCCGTTTGGTTCAGTATATAATGAATGTTCCTATATTACAATGACAAATTCATTTTTATTTTATCCTGATCACCACTTTCAATAATATCTGTACACTTCGTGTATTAGCCAACCAACCGTGCAGCCATCTTTTGCATGGCCATTCTTGGAAAATTGCGACCTTGGTTATAGGATGGGTTGGGTAAAAAACAGAGCATATTAGTTATTTTTTTAAATATTTACCACCTCTTACTTTCTCAATATCGGTAATATGCTTTGTATACATTTACAGAAGAAAAAGATGTTCTAAAATGTACCATTTTTCACCTTTATCTGTGAAAAACAAGAAAATCTATAGAACTGATAGATGCTCCCTGAAATGTATCCTCAACTTATTGTATGGCAATGTATCATCCAGCAGTATTCAACTTGCGAATCCATAAGTAGTTTTTGAGTTATGCTCCAGACAAGAATTACAAGTATAAAATTTACAAAGGCCAATAACTTTAATTTGAATGAAGATTGTTTCTAGTTCTCTGCACTGTCTCTCATTGCCCTCTATCATTGTGTAAAGTTTGACTGCAGTTCCTTTAGTAGTTTTTGAGTTATGCTCTGGACAAGAATTATAAATATAAAATTCCAAAGGACAATAACTCTAATTTGAATGAAGAGTTATGATTATTATGCTCTGCACTTCCTTCCATGGCCCTCTATCATTGTATGAAGTTTCACTACAGTCCCATTAGTGTTTTTTGAGTTATCTTCCAGACAAGAATTATAAGTATAAAATTACAAATGGCAATAACTCTAATTTAAGATAGAGTTACAGTTCTTGCACTCTGCACTTCCTCTCATTGCCCTCTATCATTGTTTAAAGTTTCATTGCAATCCCATCAGTAGTTTTGAAGATATGCTCCGGACAAGAAAGTGTGACGGACACACGGACAATTTGAGCGGGAACTATATGCTCACCAGCCAAGACTTGAATTTCTGCCGAATACGGTGTGTACACTGTACTATTAAATTACATAATATTGTCAGTTGCCAGGTATAACTGTGACATAAGACTGCTGTAAAGCTCATAAGGTACTGGATTTGTTAAAAGCACAAGTTCCATCTAATCTAGTGATGAATACCCCATTTAAATTCTAAGTCAAACAAAGGGCCATAATTCTGTAATAAATTAGGCAATCAACAATAGGGTGATGCAGAGGGACATAAGGTCATCAGTTGCTGTGTGTATATGAAGTTTGGGAACAACCCATTCAAAAGTGTTTGATGAATGCAAGTAATAAAAATGTGTTAAGCGACAGGATGGGATGCGACAAAAAATAATCACTTTGTGAAAGCGGGTGTATAATAATATTAGGGTTATACTAAAGATAAAAAATTTGGTCATGCAGTAAAATGGAGATTGGCCTAAAAGTTCAACAAACATTATCAAGATGTCAGAGAGAAAAACTTACATTATTGAGATGGCAGAACTCTATACCCTTGAGAACCTGCCAGAGTATTTTACGACACGTCGTCTCGTCGAGGCCATTGGGGCATTTCTCCAGCTCATCCAGCACTGTATGGTCAACAAACTCAAACACGAGGTACAAGCGCTTCTTTCTCCTGAACACCTCCAGTAGATTCACAAGATGGTCATGGCGCAGTTGCTGAAATCACACAGAAAAAAAATCATTAAATACTAGAAGGGTGTTCCACAGAACACTTGTCGCCTGCCGTGCGCTTATTTTGGCAAGGTTAGGTTGCAAGTTAAAGTTATATGAAAATGGGCATAACTCTGCCAAAATTACAGTCAGAGTTATTGGACATGTCAACAGCATTAAATAATTGATAAAGAAGAAGTGCATAATGTTTTATGACCATAGGTCAATATTTTTCCAAGTTGTGAGCAAGGTTAGGTTGCAGATTAATCTTATCAAAAGGTGCATAACTTTGCCAAAATGGAAGTCAGAGTTATTGGACATATGCAGCAATATTCCTTGGGGTAACAAGAAGTGTGTGAAGTTTCATGAACATAGGTCAAATACTTTCAAGTTATGACAAGTTATGGCCAGTTATGAGCTTCGTTAGGTTGCAGGATAAAGTTTTATAAAAAGGGGCAAAACTCTACATGCCATGCTACACAGGCGACACAAAAATAACCACAATAAGTATTACTGAGCCATAAGTATTACTGAGCCACAAAAGGAAATAGATGTCACGTAGATCATCTCACCAATGTATATGGCGACTAACCATAGTTAGGAAATACATTTTTGTTTTAATATTTTACAAATTTCTTTTGGTTGTAGTTTAGCGCTAATTTAGTTTATTTGTATACATTTATACACCCCGAAATTCTTAAGTTTCAACCAAGCCTGATATACGCCCATTAAGAAAGTTGCGTAACTATGTATACATAACTACAGTACAATACTATCGGTGAAGCCTTATAATTAAACACTTATTCGTTAATTAGAATTGATGATAAATTTTGTATCAAGTATTCCGTTTGTCGGTTCCTTACAATCAATATTAGCACCTACTTGAGAAGATGAATGCACCTGGTGACACGTATCTATATTTATCTTGCGTCCACACCACCCACCAAGGAGCTGCTGTTAATTCCAATGTCATTACAAAGACCGTCGTTAGTTAAACGCTTCTCACTTTGAAGGAGCCATATAAATGGTGATCTTTTTTTGTTTGACTATGAAATGAATGATAAGGATAGTTCACCTTTTATTTGATGTTTCAACTACCATGATGGCAAATTAAACTCGGTTCAGAGAGTAAGAACAGCATCTTTGAATCTTTTTTTCTAAGTGTTGATTTAACCAATGCAAATCTTTAATTGCATGCACCTTTTCATCTTTCTTTGGAACATAAAGTGTGAAGACAGAAATAATGTAACCTGCACAAGAAAAATATAGTAAATAGCTAATTTCGAACAGGTTTACTTGAAATGTAAGCTAGTTTCGACAAAATTTGGCATGAATGCTCATTGCTGTATGAAAATGACAAGATTTTTTATAACCACACCCGCTTGTCTGTCAGTCCATTTTCACTTATAACCTTAACTCCTCCCAAGTCAGTGAAAGCAGGTTAGTTCCTATTAAACACAATGCTTGCCAAAGATGTGTAGATAAAAATAATTTGAATAAATGTTTCTGATCCAGGGTCTAATTCCTAGGGCCAGAGGTCAAGGTCAAAAGGTAAATTTCACTAAAATGAACAATTAAGTCACAGTTTTCATAATGTTCAATGAAAGTGTGTTCATGCTGCAAGTAAAGACACCTACAACAGAATATGGATTCAGCCTTACGATGTACATGCCTCCATAGGTCACGTGGGGTCAGTATCATTAAAAATGCAGATATTTATGATGGGTCATCATATAGGCTCTAGTTTCTGAATTATTACAATTTATTTGATGAGAAATGATGAATAAGTGCCTCTTCCCATACCCTTCTTTGAAGTGAAAAAAAAGAACATATTTTGGGGAAATGGACAATTAGATTATTTTCAAATCCGGACTACTGGTATTACTGGTATACATGTACCAATAGCCTACTAGTAAGGACAAAATTAAATAAAAGTTAAATAAACTGAACAACATCTGAAAAATGATACACATACTGACACTTCATATCATTATTTAAAGTATTTTTAATGACCATAATAGAAATATTAAAGAAATACTATTGTTGGAAATATTAAATTCTAGAATACATGTGTATTATGAAGTCAGATTGTGTGAGCAGTGTTTTGAGTATGTGTAATTATGTTGTATACATTTATTAAATGATTTTGTACAGCGTGCCCACTGATTACCTTGACCCAAAACACACTTATTGACGGGGAAATAAATGGATCACCTTAATGGCACTGAAAAAAAGGTCTCATTCATATATAGAATGGAAAATGTACCCTACACATAATCGTGTCTATACATCAGATCTGTGAACAGTTATGCTAATTACGAGTTTACAATTTCCTAATCCAATTTTTCTAAAAGCATTATCACGTTGTTTCTATAGCTAACCGTTATACAAATTATACACTTCAGACCATTGGTACAGTTGGTAGGACACTTGATACGGATTACTATGGGTAATCAGTACTTAGCATATTGAACGTGTCAGGATTACATGTCCCCCACCACTTGTACAAACCATATTATGAAAACCTGAATTTGAAATCTGTTTTACATGAACAAATAGTTGTATAGTTTTTCATTCGCCCTAAACCCAGATTAGCCGTTCACTACTTTACGTACATAACAACTAGTAATGAATCGTCGGTAGAAATCAAATTTAAATGTTAATTTATACATGTAGGTACGTAGTTTACTAATCCCTGTGACCTATCATATGCAGTCCTTCTTACATTTTCTTGTAATAGGTTACTGTATTATCGCCAAAACTTCTTTTCTTTCACTACAACTGTGTTCGAGAAAGTTAACTGCACCTGGTATTTCATTATTTTAATGAGCCAATTGGTTGGTTGGTTGACTGATGTTTTACGTCACTTTCAGCACATTAAAGGCTATACATGCATATGACGGTTGATTTTCAGTGGTGGAGGTAGACAAACACTATACATCTACCATTATTGACTATTTACTAAACAGAAACAAGATATTTTGATGGAATTCAATAGCGGTACAAATAAATAAATACCACTTTGTGGGATTGAACTCCAAGCCGACACTAAAACTATATTTACGGATAAAAAGAACGCGCTCCTGACTGAACTATGTGGGACAGTTATGTAACGCTATACATACTGTAGTCAAAACCTATTGCACTAACGGATATCACATGATAAACTCAAATGTAAATAAAGCAGTCTCACAATATTTGCAAACAATAAATAAAATCTTTTTTTCTTCTAATTTACCAATTTGTTACTTCATGCTTATTTAGGTCTATGCTTATGTTTCCATGTATACATTTCACGGAATAAAAATCGGACAGTTATTTGCTTATGCTCAAATATGCTTTACTTATGGACAGTGTCCCATTAACTCTATGATGACAATGTCTGATGTGAAGAGAAAACAATATGACTGTGGCCATGTCAAGCACATTCTGTTTAATGGAATAACTATACCGAAAGCTGGATAATCTACATGATGAATTGAATTGAATTGGGTTTTAAGGCGCACCAACACATGAAAGGTTATATGGCGCCTAACAGGCATGAACATGCCAGGCTCATCCTCCATGTACATCGAGATAAAATATGGAAAATGGGCCTAGAACCTTCTCAACCTGAACTGCAGAGTTGCTGCAAATTCTATCGTAGAAACTCCATTTATGCTGGAGCCACGTTTATTGTTTTTCTGCCACTGCTCTTTTGATGCGAGTGAGATGGCACCTGAAACAATGCAGGGATCATGATGAAGACCTTTAATGAACATGAACAAAAAATGATAAAATTACCATGAATTTGGGGGTATTCTACCCCTCTGCCTACCCCTCCCAAGGGATCTGCAGTGGCCCTATTCTTTGCCCAGTGACCAAACGGGGCCCCCGGGAACCACACGGGCATCTACATGATGAAGAGAAACATACTATGTGAGGACACTTTACTATTAAGTTAATTAGGCTCGGCACAAGAATGCAGAATAACACAACAGAGCCTTACCATTCTTTGTTTTCTAAGCCTCCCCTAATAAACTTCATAGTAAAGGGCACCAACATAATATTCTCTCTATAACACCATCTTAAACCCCAGTTCAATGTAGTTACCACAGAAAAATGCTTCAAATCTTAAGCATGTGTGAAATTGAACTTTAAATGGCATATAAAATAACAAACTTTGATACTCTGTGTGGGGCAACTTTTAAGATGTCTCTAGTAGGTTAACGGGTCTTTATGCAAACAAGGCAGTAAAACATGAAGATAAATAGGTATTTGAGATATTCATTTTGAAATGTCATTAATAAAATATATTCAATATAAAAATAAAATTAAATTTGGGAATAGTGGTCAATTATGGCGAAAAAACAGGGTTCAATGATTTCTTAAAACCCGTTCACTGTCTAAAAGTTATCAAAGTGGGTACTTGTTACTTTACCTGAAACACCTAGGTTTCCCGTAAAACTCTTGTCTGTTCACCCTTAAAATGTTCAACACCCTCATACCGAATTTGATTACCTTAAAGTCATTTTCTTTGCTTACCTTAAAGTCATTTTCCTCTTAATTTCTCTTCTGCTTGTTTAAACAATGTTTTAAAAATTAAACCTATTGCTAACCCGCTAAACCAATGGTTATATAAAAATGTGTATTACCCTTATTATCAACCACAGCACGGTTTAGTGGTCAACCTCGCATGCAGGAGGTCGTGGGCTCAATCTCTGACTGGATCATATCAAATACTTCATACAAATACTACAAGCACCTCCCTTGCTTGAAGTTCAACATATAAAGGGTAGTTCAAGGACTGGTCAGCCTGGTGTCGGTATAATGTGACTGGGTGGGGTATCATGTCATATGTCTACAGTGTGCTCCAGTGTGGCAGCACTATAAAGTAGAGCATTGAGCTCACTGCTATAAGTAGGCACCATCGTGATATAACTGAAAGATTGTTAAACTCCATACATACACACTCTCCAAAGTCCTAAACCCATTCTGTTCATGCCAATTTAAAGGATTAAAGGATGAGCTCATACACAGTTTTGGACCTCCCTCAATGGGATACTGACCTTTAACATTCTGACCTCCCTCATGGCTATCTTCTTCACCATCTTGTCGTCCTCACTCTCAAGGAACTTTTTGATGGCCACAAGCTGTCCGGATTCCTTGTGCTTACACTTCAGCACCATACCATAGCTGCCCTCTCCCACCAGCCCCAGATTCTCGTATTTCTCCATCGTACGCAAGGCACAAGTCCCTCCAACACTCAACAGCTGTAAGAAGAAGAAAACTCATCAGCTTACAATGCAGCTCAATCAAAACTTGCCAGTGAAACATAATTTACCACAAAACTTACAGCCTCTGAGTGTAACAAAAGTGGTAAAATTTCATTAATGACATACGTTGTCACGCTTTCTGGCGTTATATGACACGAGTTTTGTGATAAATAGAATCTCAAATTCGTGCTCATACACATATATATTGTTGGATTTATAAAACTCATCGGCAAAAATTATAAGCTTTGCAAGCCGTCACATATCGATTTTGCCAACTTATTTACAGATTCAAATATAAAATTAATGAACATTTGTGCAAGATTTTCCATTTAGCAATGTTTAATACACAGAAGCTGAAAGCAAAAGTTTCTTATCTATAAATGGCTTCAACTTTTGAATATTCTATTATCCAGTTTGTAATGACACATTTTACAAGGTATAAAAACACATAATATGTTTGCTGTTGCTGTTGTATTTAGGTAAAATCTCTAAGGAAAAATGCAACAGAAAAGTCCACTCATAATGCTTTGCTTGAGGACACAGTCATGTGCTAGGTACAGCCTGTCTACATAAACGTTAACACTCCAAAACATAGTTACAACCTACCACTGAAATTATATATGTTGGTCGACATATGAAGTTCTAAGGAAAAATGCATCAGAAAATTCCACTCATAATGCTTTGCTTGAGGACTTAGTCATGTGCTAGGTACAGCCTGTCTACATAAACTTTGACACTCGAAATCATAGTTACGACCAACCACTGTAATGATATATTTTTGGTCGACATATGATCTGTACATTTGTGTGTGTAATCATACGATTATAATCCCCCTGCCCACGATAGCAAAAGAGAGCATCTGGGCTATGGCACTACATTTGTGTGATCCCACAATCTTAAAACATATTAAGAAATTGGCCCTTTCATGAGGAGCATAATGCGGCATTGTTAACTGTTCAACCAAATGTCTTGGTACCATACAGGATCATAACCTGAAACCGTGTGTGAGCAAACGAAAGCCTAATCTAATGCATGCCTAATCTAATGCATGTCTATTACTCTAATCTAATGCATGTGCAGTTGTGCACCCTTCAACACCGACCAACTGTTCTTGATGCACTAATCATTGTTCGCCACTAACGTCTCATCCATCGGATGGGATCGTGAACTGGGCGGTCTCGTGCAGGAGTCTATCCATTGAGCAGATTAAATAACCATATAGGAATATATTCCAAAGTAAGATAAAGGCACGTTTCCCCGATTCATTTCCGTCTCTCTGGAGCAACTCAAAATAACCCGTGCTTATGGGCCTTAAATTTTCCACCACCGTTGGACGGACATACCCTGTGTAGACAGCAACCAGTGTCTGGTAGGTGGGAATATAATGACACTGGGATGTGGAGGAATAAGAAAGAGCCCTTCATACCTCCCACAAATAGATGGCAGAAGGGTGTGTGAACATGCCATAGATAGCCAGCAACCAATGCCTGGCAGGTGGGAATTAGACTGACAACAATGACACTGGGACTGGGAAATACCATAGAGCCCGTCATAACTCCCAACAATAGCTGAGGGAGGAGGTGAGATTGGGCTGGGGGGTGAACATGTGATACATAGGCAGCAACCAATGTCTGGTAGGCAGGAATTAAAGTCCTTCATTACTCCAAATACATAGACTGGTGGAAAACATTGAAAGGTTCAAAACATGTTAGTGTGCTATTCACTTTGTATTGCATTGCCTTGCACTCTGTTGTTGGTGCAACTATAAAATCCAATTCAATTCAATCCACTCGCACTCTGTGCTCTATGTATACCTGATATGGCTTTACAAGGGGGCAGAATTTGTGTGGACAAGCAGGTTTCTGCATTATCTAAGAAAAAAGTAAAATGTTATAAAATACGCATAGCACTAACTGTGTTAAACAAACATTAACTCATGAAGTTGTCTAGCTATTATATACATTTACAGGCCTAGATGAAAAACAAGAAAATGTCTTCCATCATATTAAGACTGCACTCCTTACATTTATGAAAATAAATAGTAAATTTACTCAAAACAATCATTCAATATACTCACCAATTAATTTTATTATAATTCCAATATTAAAACGCATTAAATGCTCTCACTATTTCAATGAAATTTAACACAACACCACTTGTTAAGTAAGGTTTAAATGAAGATTTAGCTCATCATTGAAGCAATACACAGATTTAACATCTGTCCATTTAAAGTTCTATTTTTACAAAAAGTTTAAACTGCATGATGAGTTATATTAGTCAGTTTAGTGTATTTAGTTCTTTTAACAAACAAAAATAATATTATTCTAGCTACCTCAAAGGTTTACAATGAATCAAGAGCATTGTATTACTAAAGATATTAATGCAGAAAAATTACAAAATACAGTGAATTATAATCTATCTAATGTAAACTAATAGATTCTCTAATCATTACATATCCCTGTGTTACATAAATGACAGCATAAAACGAACGATTTTAACAAAAACTACAAGTAAACAAGTCCAAAATGTTCCACACACGCAACAGTTAGACCTTAATTAAAATTTAAACATGTCCTAAGATATCTAGCCGGTCGTTCGAGTAACCATTGAGCTTACAAGTTCAATACACACAGATTAAGGTATTTACTTATCACCTATATATCCCTCCAATCGCTGTCAAATCTGCGATCCAATACACTTGTATTGTGCTAGCTTTATAGGAACACAATTTATTTTCCAGTTTATTTTTAGTAATGATTAAAACGATTATCTGAATTAATGTCATTTAAACAGAGCCTCGATACTTGGTGGAACTATAAGTTACATTGAAATCAATAACCGCTTTATAAATTGGTAAATAGAGTGATCGACCTTTTTATTCTTCTATAAAGCTAAATATATGCACATAAATTTCAAGAAAGTTATCAATATATTAATTAGATTAACGAGAGACGAGGGCTGACCAAAATGGCTGGACATACTTGATTTACGTGTGAAATAATTACTGAATTTACATCAATAGAATCATTTTATTCATAATTTGCTCAAATTGTGAACACGTTATTGATAGTGGTGACTGAATGTAGTACGATTATCAAATTTATTATTTGTTTCAATTTTATTTGATGCATCTGTTAAAAGGATATTGATGAGTTTTCATAATTATGATCTGTTGCCAAATTGTACATTCCATTTAAAAGATATTTAATAAATGTAACTTGGGTACTTATATAAATGTGCCTTGTGTATAGTTTATGTCGCATTGTTTCAGCCAAAGGTTTATCATGATTTCCATCAACTATGTTGATAATCATTATTAAAAAAATCAAGTTTTTAGTGGTATTAAAAGTAGTAGATAAATAAATATTGAACAGCCAAAATAGTTTTTTGATAAGTTCTGCTAACTACTTAAATATTGTTGCCGGGACAGCAGAATATTAGAAAACCGCAAATAACTTCCGCTAGCTTAAATAGTTTGTGATATAACTAACTTTCAGGGTATTTTCAGGTTTACTAAGTGACACATAGAATATTTTTGATAAAAATTCAAAAAAAAAAAAAATGTTTTTATTACATTTCTTTGGGTGAAAGGTTGGGATTTCTCAGCAAAAGAATATTCATAATCGCTAAATATTAATAAGTAACTCCTAAAACAAAAATAACTGTGACAGTGAGTCATGACGACAATAAAGTGATGCTGATGTCAATGTCATCCACCAATGATAACGTTCAATAAAGCGAATAATTTTGGTTAAACTCGAACATAAACTGCTGCATTCGATTATAGGGAAATCCTTCATCGACTGTAGGCGTGTTTTGTTTTTTCACTCACTTGCAAACGCTCGTTCCATAAAACAACCACACATCTACCATAAAGGATTTCCCTATAATCGATCCCTGCAAAAAGTTATACTTAAACATATTTCACAGAGTAGATTTTGCATTGAAAATGCCCTATCAAAAACAACTTTTGCATGTGAATTTTTTACTTCTCGACTGATTTTAAAATGTAAAGTAATTTTATTTACCACTATAAAAGCCTGTTTCATTAATATATATATAAGGTATTAAGGTATGCCGAATGTACGTGCAACCAAAACTATAAGTATACATGTGTTTTTAGTAAGAGAAATATGTGTCTTTTTAATTATAACAAAATTTATCATATACATATTTAAATCAATATTAATAGTACTATAACCTGGTTTAACCACGCCATACCACTTAACAGTGGGGAAGGAGTATAGGGTATACCACTTAAAGGAGATGAGCTTCAAATGTCTCCATGGCCGAGGGGTTAACAACATTGCATTGTAAACGTTATCACCTCTCACCGCTGTAGGTCTCTCGCTAACCTAATTAATATATTGATAGCTTTCGAAACCCACTGGGAGCTGGACTTGTAAGTGAGGAAGTGTCGATTCTTACAGATAACGGGAGGTGTACAGTACTGGTTCTACCCAGGAATAGGTGGTGCCTCACCCAAAAAAAATAAATCATCATCGTATATAACCTTACATGTGTTGAAAATGTTGTAAAAGATCATACAAACAAACCAATTAAAGGAGATGAGCTTCAAATGTCCGGTATTGACTTAAATGTCTTATAACAGAATCAGTTTGGCCTTCAAGTTGTCAATTTATGTTTTGCAATGGGAGTCCCCCACCCCCTCACCTCCCCCACACTTTTATGTGTGAATTGAAAATAATCATGAAACATTCCTTTTTAGTTCTATTGACCCATCTATATAACCCTATCATTTATCTTCGATTTCCACCGGGTGAGCTATCTGAATGATTGTGTGGACTGGACTGCTTCTGTGATGTTTACCCAGTAAACAGTTGTATTGACATACGAAGAGCTTGATATGGGTAAAACAAATATTTGACAATGCTTACAAATGTCTACCAAGCACTTTATAACTAAATAATACTTTAACAACTGGTAAATCTCATATACTATTGAGCCTATATTGACAGTTAAAACGTGTTTTAGAACGTATAATTATTGATCAAATACTTTATAAAAATGTCAAAGTGTCAAGTCAACGAAATTATTGAACACTTCTATCAATACAACACAATACGGAGTCTCTTGTGGCATTATTTAAACAAATTCAAAATATGCAGACATCCTAAAACATAGTTTTTCTTATATATAATAGTCACCTATTATAATGATTGAAACGATTAACGTTTCATGTAACAAAATGATTTTTTTTCTCTGACCGCTGGAGTGATAAAGCATTGAAATTGTAAATTTACTACTTTTTCTTCATTACCGTGTTGAAAATACAATGTCATTGACTTTTTCCGGCATGTGATCAACGGAGTTCATAGAGCCTTATGTGATCGTTTCCGAACGGAAACATTACGCGAAATATCTCTACATATTCGCTGAAACTTAGCCAAGGCCATCCTTAATTTTTTTTTAGTTTGCTGTGCTCCAACCCAAAAAGTTTTAAGTGGGTAGGTAGGTAGGTAGGACCTTTTTTTTTTAACTGAGTCCTGTGACAGTTGTGTAAGCATTCCTACAAAACATAGTGTCCGGTCTGTATTACACATTGTTACAATCTGTTTTAATATGTCTATTATGTTATATTTTCAGTTTAGATTGATTTATAATAAAATCAAGAAAATAACAATATATATATAACTGAAATTGGTGCGATTAGTGGGGCGACCCTATAAAAAATGTAAAAAAAATAATCCCAGAAATGTAAAAAAAATAACTGGGTAGCTGCCTTTTTAGTGGGTGGTCGGAGCACAGCATACCAACACATTTTTAAGGATGGTCCAAGATATTGCAATTTATTTAAGCTTTTAGAAGTCGGCTAATCTCCATAGTTTGTGACTTTTTACTTTTCAATATTATTTTGACTACCCCTTGGTTATTATGAAAGTACATATGATAATATCAGTATAAAATATTCTCTTGGTTGAAGACTGGGAGAGTAAAAACGATATATGTGTGGGGGAAAAAACTTTATCACATAAGCATCACGAGACACGCCCAGCCAATGGAAGTCTGTGTCCGTTATCAGAGAAATGAGAGTAATGCCACGATTGAGGGTGGATTTTTCTTTTTACTGTTGTGTAGGCATTATTTTACTTAGTATATATGTAGAAAAACAGATTCAAAATCCAACAAAATTAATACCAAATAACTTGAGGATGAAAAACAAAGACAAAGTCTACACTCTCACATCATACGTCTGACTCTGAGTTCTTTGATTTAATTTTCCTTTTAACAAGTAATGCTTTGAATTGAATTGGGTTTTAAAGCACACCAACACATGAAAGGTTATATGGCGCCTAACAGGCATGAACATGCCAGGCTCATCCTCCATGTACATCGAGATAAAATATGGATTCTACCCCTCTGCCTAACCCTCCAAAGGGATCTGCAGTGGCCCTATTCTTTGCCCCGTGACCAAACGGGGCCCCCGGGAACCACACGGGGCCATAAGTAATGCTTTGAACACAAAGACCATGATGCTATGCCTAGCAACAAACCCCAATATACTTGCAGGATTAGTAACAGACACAGGTATTTCTTGAACAACTGTTAATTTCGCCATAATGCACAGTATTGCACTATTGGCACTCCCCGCCACTATCTTGGCTTGAACAATTTTATTAGTACATAATTATGTAGTTAAAGAAATTCCTGGATCCATCAAGCATTCTGAAAACATTTAGCCCATAATTATAATCTGTTATGCAAAAATAGCCATGGTCAGCATGGCTTGCCCTCGATTGATTGGTTAGTTTGGTTGAATGGTGAGTTTTGTCATTTTCAGCACATTTTAGGCTGTATTATTTTTGTGGTGGAGACAGACCACTCACTTTTCTTGGGTAGAACCAGTATTGAATAACTCCTGCCATCCGTAAGAATCAACATTTTCTCGCTTACAAGTCGAGATCCCATGTTTGCATTTGAAAAATAAAATCTGAATGTGACGATGTGTGTGTTTGTGAGATTGCAGTGTTTGTATTCTACCACGGCAACCACACGGGGAAAGAAAAAAAATAATAATAAAAAAAAAACATCGTTACATGATAGAAAAATTAAATTGAACATGAGAAATATCACTAGAATTCTTTTTATCAAATCAAAAGTTTGTATTTGTTGAATAAGATACAAAAGAAAACATTGCTATTGAGATGAAATTGTTTAAAAATGTACAGAACATATTAAAGGACACAAAAGAAAATACTTATTTTATAAGACAGGATGAATATAAATAATATTTCTAGCCTGAGGATCAATAAAAATAATATTTCAAAAGCTGAACAATTGACAGGATTGATCTGAAAAGACATGGGTCCAATAAACCCGCGATATTAATCTCTTTTAAATAGATTGGTACAAGAATGAATGGCCTATACTGACATATTATATCTGGTGGATGACAAAAATGTATACATAATAAACATGTATAAAAATGTCTACCCATATTGAAGGAATCTCAAGTCTAAAGCAAAGTATTTCTTTTGTTATTAAAAAGCTTGAGTTTTCAAGTTTCAATAGCTTTTCAAATTACAATTTTAATTTAAAGGGAGTACATCAGGCTTTTCAAAGGGGTCTAGGGGTCCGACTTAAAATTGACAAATAATGATATTTTCTATTTTAAAGCGCCTAAACATAATGAATGATGCTAAAAATGACCCCTTCGTTACAAGGAAATTAATTCTGTACAGTAATACGTGCTATCCTAGGTGACGCACTAGGGTTAATTTCAGCATTGTATGCCCGATTCCATCCTAGCTATATGGTGTATTCAAAGTTTAAACCTTAGCAATATGGTTCGAACATCATATTTTGATGGATATAAGTGTTTTATCATCAATTGTAACATTTTTATAATTTAAGATATTTCTAGAAAAATCCTGATGTACCCACTTTAAAAGAAATTGATAGCTTTAAATAGGTTTTAAAACATTTTTTTGCTGCTACATGTATATATGGTGAACCTTACATCAGTGCTAATGTATTATTGAATCTATTAATGGTCAAAAATAATTATTATGATGCTACCACTAGTCGAGATTATATAATTTTTAATGATTTCACTAATAACTAGAACTATCACTGAAGGTGATGAATACCCCCGCTTAAATTCAAAGTCAAACAAAGGGCCATAATTCTGTAATAAATTAGGCAATCAACAATGCGTGATGTAGAGAGACATAAGGTCATCAGTTGGTATGTGTATATGATTGAAGATTGGGAACAAGCAATTCAAAAGTGTTTGAGGAATGCAAGTAATAAAAATGTGTTACGGGAGGTGATATCCACCAGTCAATATGAATAATAGCATGAGGATGATAACCTAAGTTTCAGGCCTTGAACTTAGAATAATTTCTGATTAAGTATGTATTCTTTCCTGTCTTGTTTCTTATGCCATTTTTTATATCACTTTAATCAGCAAAATAATTCTCATTTATATAAATATGTTTGTGTCACACAGTGTATATATGCTCATTTTCAAAAATGTATTATAAAAAAATGAGTTTATTTCCATTTTTAACGTTAACTAAAGTGCATTTTTACATTTTGCCGACGATCAGTTATAGACTTTCATAATCGATCATCATAATCGGATGCCTAAATAACTGATGATCGGTTACAATCGATTAATCGGTACATGTTTAGTATTACCGGTGGATTACTGAAAATATAGAATTGTGTTCTTATACTCTCAGTTTGTAAGTTATGTGATAAATGCTCGAGTACAACAACACATATCTTTGCATTCAACATACAGGATTATAGTGTTGAAAAAGC
Source organism: Cyrtodaria siliqua (assembly GCA_037043455.1). Taxonomy (NCBI): domain Eukaryota; kingdom Metazoa; phylum Mollusca; class Bivalvia; order Adapedonta; family Hiatellidae; genus Cyrtodaria; species Cyrtodaria siliqua. The sequence continues at coordinate 104,741 of JAWPHD010003601.1, forward strand.
ATAATAATGCTCTATAATTAAATAATAATACATTTATTAAAATTAGATTAAATTTGTCTAAACTTGTCTGTGATATAAAACTGAAGTGAGAATAAATTAAGCTTGTATAGATAAGGATCTTAACTCTAGTCTCTAAATATTAGTGTTTATTGTTTAACATAAATTATAGGTCAACACTTGTTAGAACATAAAGGACATTTAAACTGTATTCACATATGAAAGTAAACAGTCAGATTCTACACGACCAGTAAGAACATCTTAAGAGTGGTAACCATATAAATAATCATCACATTTAATTTAAATCTATTAAGCCTTTTAAATCTTCATACTGAAGATCGTATAGTAGATCTAGTATTAAAGATATATCTTGTTTGCGATTTATTTTTGAAGTATCTTGTTTGCGATTTATTTTTGAAGAAAAAAAATCGTAGAAATAATGCATTGTCCGAGGTTATTGTTTTTTCGCCAAACTTTAAAGTGTTTTTAGTGTTTATCCGATGACCATTTCACAATAGCTAAACTAATTGTTTTGGTTAATGAGATTTATACATACTTTAGCTTTATATTGCTGCATATCCAATCAAGCTGAAATGGAATGTTCATTAAAGCAATACTGTATGTACAAATATGTCTTTTAAAACCAACAAAATATCTAATCTATAGACATCAGTTTTATAAAGAATAATATAATGACTTTTAATATCACATCTTTAAAGTAACACATTGTTTATCATTTGAAATCATTGAAGCTGATAAAATAAAGTTTAAATATTGTATATTTAACTGAAGATAAGAAAACATTCTGGCTCTGCAAAATATAAATAGTACTATTATTCTTATATTGAGTTATTGTTTACATATATGAGTATACTTAGCTCATACGTTTATCTATGTGGGGTAACAGGTCTTGGTCAGAGATAGGGGAGCATGGTTGCATTGTGGCATACAATAAAAGTGGAATATGTGGGTGGTAAGAAGGTGGCATCCTAGTCATCCTTGACCATAAACATGAAATCAAACTTGACCATAAACATGTAATCAAATTGTTCGCTAAATTAACATGTATTAAACTACCTGTATTATTAGTTTATTAGTTATGGTAAGCCCACAACTCTGATCTTTGTTTTGCATTACAGACAAACTGTCAGTTGTATTGTATTGTAAATTATTAAAATACTTGCACTAAAAACTGTCCTCTTACTAAAATCTATTATTACAAAGAAAAAGGATACATAAGCTTGGGTATAGCATGTTTCTACTAGTTCATTGAGCATACATGTAAACTAACATGACTTGTATTGCTATTGTTGATAGAGACTTTGGCTGACCTAAATCACCAAGCATACTATTATCCTTTTTTTGAAATTTGGGAAAGAGGACCTATCGCTTTAAAAATAATGTGTTTTCTAACTTCGAGAAAATTAACATTTTTAATATATTTAACACATTTTGTACAGTACTGTTCGGTAAGGGCATTAAGGCAGCTCTTATCTTATCTTGTAAACAAAAATACAATTCCCAAACAACAACAACTTCCAGTGACTATCTCAAATTTAGTTTTTTCCTCATGAACAGTTTGTCATTGGAATAGTCTACCAGCCACTGTGGCTGAGGCTCCTGATTTGGTATCTTACAAGCAGGAGCTTTCCAAACTTTTATTCTAAACCCTGTCCCAGTTGATTGTTTATTTGGCTCTAGTGATTCTCGGTGTTATGCAGGTTGGGTGAATTCCCAGGGATGCTACGGTAGCCAGGCAGGACTGATGATGAATGCCTATCACGCAATTAGTGACTAAGAATATTTTCCTTCCACCTTTCCTATCCGTTTTTAATCGTTTAATTTTCTTCTCAATTTAAATTCATTCTTAAGTATATATGATATTAAGTAATGCACAACCAACACGCATCGTAATCTTAAGTATATACGATATTAAGTAATGCACAACCAACACGCATCGTAATCGTCAATTGTGACGGAAACGTGTAAAATACAGATACAGTCTACAGATGCAATACCCATCAATGGAGAGTGTTCATGTGTTTAATATATCAGTCTGCTTTCTCAGTTAAACTTAAGCCAAGTTAAGGTGGACAAAACTGACAATAAAATTCAATCTTATATGACATAAGTTCATTCAAATTATCACCCAAGTTGCTTATTTTAATTTTAGCAAAATAAACTGAAGATAGCGAAACAGAATTGTCTTATTAATCAACTTACGACTTATGCAGACTTCACATAAAATTCCAGTATTTCATTATTCGAACAATATCATTTACGTCACCAATGTCAGTGTTCAGCATCCACTGACATAATGTGTAATGTTTGTCAGTTTTAGTTGCAGTCTGGTTTCAATTTTTTTTAAAAATGAATTTGCTTAACTGCAAATCATATACACGTTATTTGTATAGGCAAATTAATTAGGTATTACCCCATGTCGCTTTACATTCATAAGACGATTTGATACGATTACAAAGGTGTTATTTACAGCCTATTCAAACTTTTCAATGGAGCTTGTATCTACTGACAACAAACACTGACAGCCATTTTGCTCTTGAATCAACCAATGCCATATAGATAATGATTATAAATGTCGCTATGATTACGTCAAGATTCGGTATTAAAGGTTCTGAAATTTAATTTTATAACATATTTTGTTTTATGTAGTTGATTTTTATGTACAAATATGAATTATACTAACTCATATATACTATCGTTTACAATAACAACGCAGGAGAAATCCATAATTCAACAGCCAAAGTATCTCGGTCTGTCACGTGATATACAAGAGAGCACCGAAAATGGCAGGTGCTCTCCTGCGTCGATACATCTACATCTCGCCAAACTCCCTCCACTTTCTGGTACAGTTATTGGCTACAATATCATTGACATCTCGCAACAGTGGCCGCTGGGTGGTGCAATATTCATAGGCAGAAAGAGAGATATGTGATAAAGTATATGAAGAGAGAGAGAGAGAGAGAAAATACATGATCATACATGGTTTCAGGCTATCAAAAGGGCAACAAATATAGAAGATGTTCCGTTAGACTTCGCAACATCGTCGAAACCCACGTTTGACTAATTACGTTATACTCCATTCATCACTGTCTGTGATGGTGGAGAGTAACGGAAGTTGAACCAGGGGCGTTCCTGGCAGGGGCGTAGCTTGGCTGAATATGATGTGTAGGCCGAGTTCTAGTGGGGTTCGGGGGCATGCTCCCACGGAATTTTTCTTTCAGCTAGACTGTCGGAGGTGCGTTTTGGCGTATATTTCGTACCGGTGAATATGTCTATAAGAGCATCAATATCCTTACTTTTTACCGTAAATTATATATCTTATAACTAAAAAGAAGCTGAAAAACTTTAAGTAATTTAATGTCATTTATATTAACACAAAGTACTAGTATACAGTTTATATGAATATAGTGTATGTAAATACACCAATTTGAACCTAGATTGCATTTTTGGCATTTTTATTTTTTCGATTTCTCAGAAAAAAGTGTAGGCCGCGGCCTACACGGCCTATAGGAAGCTACGCCCCTGCCTGGGGCTAATTTAGGTATACGTACCATCAAGTTTTGGATTCACAAATGTGCCTAACCCCCTACTGTATACCTTCAGTTTTTAGGAAGTGTCGATTATTACGGATGGCGGGAGGTGTAGTGTACAGTATTAGTTTTACCCAGGAAAAGTGGGTGGTCTGCCTCCACAACAAAACAAGATGTCCAAATGCCCTGAGTCGCTCACCTGAGAATTTTTGCAAAGAGAAAAAGTAGTTTATACGATAGAAGGTAAAGTTGCAAAACTATGTTCTTCGAATTTACAGGGAATGTTTGTATGGAAATGGACGGATAGGAAACCCCGGGGCGCATCCATTTTTTATTCTAGGAACTTCATTTGTTCAAGTTTTATAGTATAAGAGTTGGCGCTCAAAAACTGACAAAAACTGTCGAAATCTATTCAGTGGTTCATAAGAAGAAGATTTTTTAAGGTTCTGACCGTATATGGTAATGACGGCCATATTAGATAATGGATCATAATGCATTGATCTAATTTGTATAATTTTGAAAGGCATTGACATCAGAATCATCAACGTGACATTTGGTCACAATTGGCCGTGTAGTTTCTGAGATGTGGTTTACCCTCCCCCACCCACCCTTCACGGCGGCCATCTTGGATGTGGCGTTGCCCTAATTTTAACAAATTTGAAAATCATTGACCTAAAGATCATCCATCTGAAGTTTAGTCAAAAGTGACCAAGACAGTTTTGGAGAATTTTTAAAAAGATTTTCTTATATATAAGTCTATGTAAAACTGTGACCCCCGGAGTCACCATTTGAACAAACTTGGTAGAAGACCATAAGCTAATGCTACATACAATATAGGAGAGATATATGTCTTGTGATTTTAGAGAAGATTTTTTTTAATTCCCTATATAAGTATGTAAAATCTCCATATACAAACTTTAGAACCCCGGGGCACAACCATTTTTGACCCTAGGAACTTCATTTGTATAACCTTTGTAGTCTAGGAGTTGGCGATCATTTATTAATAAAAACTGTCAAAGCTATTCAGCGGTTCTTGAGAAGAAGATTGTTTAAGGTTTTGACCATATATGGTAATGGCGGCCATCTTGGATGTCGCATTGACCTAATTGGTACAACTTTGGTAGGCATTGACCACAGTATCATCCACGAGAAATTTGGTCAAAATTCGTCAAGCTGTTTTTGAGGAGATGTCGTTTACAGTCTATGTAAACATGTAAAATCTCTAAATACAAACTTTGGAACCTCGAGGCATAGTAATTTTTAACCCTAGTAACTTCGTTCGTACAACCATTGTATTCGAGGAGTTGGCGATCATTTATAAACAAAAACTTTCAAAATCTGTTGAACGGTTCTTGAGAAGAAGATTTTTTTTTTTAAGTTTTGACCATATATGGTAATGGCGGCCATCTTGGATGCTCCTCGAGATCGAGCATGGACAAGTAGAAGTCAAAAAAGAAAATGCCTGTCATGAAACCTTGCCCAGTTGCCACCTCTACGCCGCCTACATTTGTATACGGATTTCAATCGAACTTGCTGGGAGGTATCCATATCATGTCTAGTTTTAAAAATTCTTAAAAGGTTCCAAGTTCATTGATTTCTGCCGTAGCTATGATTTTAACATAGGAAAATCTTGCCACATCTTATTCAACACAACATTTGTATACGAATGTCAACCACACTTGCTGGGAAGTCTAGATGTTCTAATCTTAAAGGGACACATGGCAATCTTTACTTTTTAAAAGTCAGTTGTCTAATTCAATCATTAATATTAATCATTAAGAATAGTTAATAGCAAATTCGTATATAATTAACTGTTGATTATATTGCACCGATAATATATTTAAACCTATGGCAGAATAAGACGGAAGAAAAAAGGAAACTCAGAATTATATTTAAATATATGAAAGCAGTTTTTAGTCAATATGACACTAGATAAATAAATCGAGACGCTAATTTCAATGCTCGATAAAACACTTCAAGGCTTTAAAAAATGTTCTGGTTCATTGATTTCTGGCGGAGTTATGATACTTGATGAGTTTTAACACAAGGAAATCTCGTCCCCTTTGTCACCTCTCTGCCTACATTTGATATGGATTTCATCCAAACTTGCTTGGAAGTATCCATATCATGAACAGAACAGAACAGAACATACTTTTATTGACTTGTACGTTAAGTACATCATCATAATATATATACAACAATTACAAAATACATAATTAAATCACGTGTAACATACAAAGTATATGATTTATATCAGCTCTAAAGAGGATGATCTATAAAGTGTTCACACATGCGTTATAGATATTCATGTCTAGCTGCGTATATTCTAAAAAGGTCCCGGCAAATGTATTGCATAATGCACATACGTATATGTCTCTGAAGCTGTCATATTTTCAGCTTGTATATATTTCAATCAATCGTACACTATCCTTGAACATTCTTTAGGACATGCTATTTTCTACAAAAACAAATTCCGGTTTCTGTTATTTTTTGTTAAGACACATAAACGTAACATTGAAATATATCCCATCTTCCTTTAATTATAGATTGAACGCATTTCAAGTATCTAAATATTTTAACTTTGTTCTCAATAACCCTTATATTAAACTGAAATACAATTGGGCGATATTTCTTTTCCACTTTGCGTAAATAAATCTTACCTATTAGCAGTTCAAAAATATTAAACCCTACCGAGAAAACAACTACTGTTGTTTTTTTCTTCAAGTTAACGTATTTTTCTCAAGCAAAAATATAAGTTTTTTTAACCATGGCTAGCTATTTTAATACGTGGTCCGTCGTTCGCCCGCCCGTCGCTTGTTTACGTGATATGATTTTTAAATTGATATTTACCAAACTTTGTCAGTGTCTTCATCGGACGTGTTCGAATAACAACAAAATAAGATGATTAAGACTAGAGTTATGGACCTTGTTTTACTTAAAAATGCCATATTTTGCATTGTTTACACTCTAGCATCTTCATTTATCATCTCGTCTTTACTTTACCAGATTATTATGAAATCTCGGACGAGTTCGAAAACCAGCCAGATCGGACCAATAACACTGGAGTTATGACCCTTGATATAGTTAAAAATGCTATATATTGCCTCATTAAGATGATAGGGCCTTAGTTTTTCATCTGATCTTTACCAAACTTTACCAGATTGTTAATATTAATGAAAGCTGGGATAAGTTCGGAAACAAGCGAGATCGAACCAGTAACACGGGAGTTTTGATCATTGATTTGATTAAATATGCTTTATTTTGCCTCGTAAAGATTATAGAGTCTTCAGTTTTCGTTTGATCTTTACCCAAACTGGACAAGATTGTTGATATCAACGAAAGCTCGGAAAAGGTCGAAAACCAGCCAGATCAGGCCAGTAACTCTGAAGTTATGGCCATTGGTTATCTGGAATATGCTTTAGTTTGCTTCTTTATAATGATAGGTACTTCATTTTTTTCATCTGAAATTTACCAAATTTAGCCAAATTTTGATATCAACAAAAGCTCAAACAAGTTCGAAAACTAGCCAGATAGGACTAGTGAAGTTGGAGTTATGGTCCTGGATTTTCTTAAAATGCTTTATTTTACCTCGTTAAGACGATAGGGAATTCGTTTTTAGTCTGATCTTTAATAAACTTTACCAGATTGTTAATATCAACGAAAGGTTGGTCATGTTCGAAAACCAGCTATATCAGATTAGTAACAACAGAGTTTTGGCCCTGGATTTATCGAAGAAATGCGTGTGTGTATTTCTAAGGATTATAGTCCCTCCACCTACGACAGGCGTCCTACCTGACGATTATAGGCACAATGTCTGGACTTTTATCTGTGTGTTGTTGTGTGATGTGATGATATGTCTACTTGAAGCAGCAAACTCAATGGTTTCTTTATAGTGCTGCCACACTGGAATACCACGCCGTAGTAGACATGAAGAAATGCTTACTAGTTTACTTTGTTACATATGTAGCTACTTCACTTTCATATGCTCTTTATCAATCTTGTTAAACATGTTAAGATGGTAATATCAATAAAATCTCAAACCTGTTTGAAAACCAGCCATGCCCACTCCCACTCCCACTCCCACAACCACAACGCCACCCCCTCCAAACCCCTCCTCCCCAATATGTACTATACGACAACTAGTATTATGTTTGTTCTGTCCCGCACCCAGTGGGTCCAAGGGCAACAATTAGTTTGGAACACAAAAACAACACTACGTTTTATGAAGTTATCCGGCTATAGCACGTCATTTATTTCCTTTCTGCACAGAAAACAAAAGCAATTAACGATAATACTGATATTTTATGTCATAAAGACCTCTTTTATTACAACTGTTATTGTATACACATCGTGTAATGTCAACTTGCTAAAGATGATTATTGTGTAAGGGAAATATCAGAGGGCATGGTACTGTAGTTAAGCGATGAATAATTATCTCCCTTTATGAACTATATAACACTGAAACGGGTTGAGCTCAATATAGATGGCCTTGAAGCAGACTACACCTTAAGGCGATGCTAGGGGGAATGAGAGGTGTTGCTTCTTACATTACCACTCATGAAAAAAATCAATAAAACCATCTGATATTCTTGGTTGTGTTTGTTGCTTCCAAAGGATCACCCTTGTCAGTATGTATTAATATAGGAGAGGTGATAACAGTTTCTGTTGTTCAGCTTCAGCGAACGATAGAAAAAGACGCATCCATTTCGTCATCATAGGTCGACTGAGGGATTAACCGTACATAGGTGTATACATGGATACAGGTCATCATAGGTCGACTGAGGGATTAACCGTACATAGGTGTATACATGGACACAGGTCATCATAGGTCGACTGAGGGATTAACCGTACATAGGTGTATACATGGATACAGGTCATCATAGGTCGACTGAGGGATTAACCGTACATAGGTGTATACATAGATACAGGAACCTCATATTGTTTAACTCTTACCATTGTTTTAACTTTTATGAGTACATATAGTAATGCATAATTACAGGTATCTTTACACAATTTTACAGAACCGATATCTAATTAGTTTAAACATATTTATTTTACATCGATTGCGAAACAAGTTCTTGCAACTTAGACTAATCACTCTCAATGGCTTCCTGGGTAGAACCAGTACTAAGCAATGTGGATTAATTATCTTGCTCAAGGATAAATAACCTGGCCGCGGCGAGGATCGAACCCACGACCTCTCGATCTGGAGTTCGGCGCTCTACCATTGGAAACTGCAGATGCGTATATATTAAACTTGTATATATATTCTATAGCAAAATCATAACACAATTTTACAACATGACATTTCCTTTTTCTCACACACATTTAACTATTTGCTAGTTTATTGTTCCCACACTTATATTATAATGTAATGTACTAAGCAACAGTTTCGGGGTGATTAACCCTTAACCCGCTACATATATATAATGGACTGTTCTTCCTTTGAATTAAGACCATTCCATTTATGTGACAAAGGGATGTTTTGAGGGAAGTGACTGATCAGAAGTCGGACATTGTCCTGATCACTCGCAAGCTGAATTGGGTTTACAATGGACGCAAATGATATTATAGTCGTGCTTAGTGGGTTAAGGGTTAATTGATGGCGTTGTATATAAAAACACTAAGATTTCACCTATAAAACTATAAGACTATAAAACTGTCACGTGCATTTTTGTTAAAAACTGAATCTGCTTGGATTTTCTAATCGTGAATGCCGTTTGTTTAACCATGCTTAAAAATGCAAATAAATATTTAATTATTTTATTTTTTCAGCATCAGTTTTACATGTTAGAGATACCATGTGCATATCTTGTAGAAACGGTACAGAGCAAGGGTGTTAACCTACTGACACCACGTGGATCTTTTGTAGATACGATGTTTAGCATCTGTGTTACTATTAACCTACTGGTACCACGTGCATTGCTTGTAGATATGGTGTACAGCAAATGTGTTACCCTACTGTTACCACGTGCATTGCTTGTAGTATGATGTACAGCAAATGTGTTTTAGCCTACTGATACCACGTGGATTGCTTGTAGATATGATGTACAGCAAATACGTTACCCTACTGTTGCCATGATGTACAGCTAATGTGTTACGCTACCGTTACCATGTGTCTTGCTTGTATATATAATGTACAGCAAATCCGTTAGCCTACTGTTGCCACGCGTATTGATTCTAGATGTATGATGTACAGCAAATATGTTTTAGCCTACTGATACCACGTGGATTATTTGTTGATAATGACAATGCGGCCCATATCTTCTCCAATTAGTTATATCGTCTGAAAATTTTATATTGAGTAAATTGGTTCTGGATCATAAAACAGGTCAATGTCTTCTTTCCTATATGGATATTTGAGCGTGATGTCCACCCTAGCGTTGTGCTCGGCCAGTGACACTTCCTCGTAATGTAGCACGAGGTCCAGTAAACTGGGATAATGACAGTATTGATCCGCAATCCCGTACCCGCTGTCTGTGTGGTGAATTTTGCAGTGTACGACTCTGGACAAGTAGCTAAAACATTAGGAAAATAAGTCTTTCGTAAAATATAGTTTCTCGACAACTTGTACTTACATGTTTTGTAATGTTAAGTGTTACTCTAAGTACAGTATTAATAATTTATGCTCACTCATTTTTTAAATAACATACAAACTCTTCTCCCCTGGAGATAACAAATCACCAGTGTTAAATCGGGGTTTCAACGGGCATGAACAGTATACAGTTATCACATGTGTATTTGGGGAACAGTCAAAACTGTTTTCCCGAGGTGGAGGGGATGGCAGTGTGAACTGTTTCCCAAGGCCGATAGGCCGAGGGAAACAGTTCACACTGACATCCCCCGACACCAAGGGAAAACAGTTTTGACTGTTCCCCAAACACACATGTGATAACTGTTTTATTACCTGATTAATGTTACTGTACGAAACAGTGAAAATGAAAATTTGTTTTATAATGGGAACCTATGGTGAAAAAAGCAACATGACGTCACGCAAACGAAATTCCAGCACGTGAGGGAAACAGTCGAAACTAAAGCCCGGTAACAGTTCGTTTTCACCGGGAACAGTGTTTTCCTTAGTGAATTAGCACGAAATGACGATATAGCAGTTATATAGGAGATCAGGTAATAACAAGAAATGACGATATAGCATTTATATAGGAGATCAGGTAATAATACTGTTTGTGATATATATTGGACATGAACAGTGATAGTGTTTTGTTTTTTTCATAGTGAGCATTTTTTAATTATTCCAGTAATCTCTTCTGTTTACGAGTGCCGTCCAGATGACTGTTTACACCATCTGGTTCTTAATTGTAAATAAATAAAGATATATGAAAAACAAAAAAAAGAGAGAACTTTGTAATACATATGAAATGCCAACCACTGTATTGGATGATGAGCGGTTGGCAACACAATAAGCACATGTAGGTGTGAAACCACCAATTGCATATATCTACTAGATGTTGTCGAATGATTTTCTATTTTTAACAAGAAGTAATCCCTCTTTTTTTATATGGAAAATGGGAATTATAAGTTGGGGGTAATGACCCATGTCTATTCTAATTTGTTGTTTTATCTATAAGAAGGGTATTTGTGCTTTTTTACGGATTATTGATTAGCATTTATAAACATCCAAATTTATGCATTAATTTCTTACGACCCGCCCTTTTTCTGGTGATTTTCTTTTTTTCAAGCGGAACTATATGTTTATGTATGCAAATTATACTGGTGTATTAGCCATACTTGATTTTAAGTCGCAGCAAATCATTATAATAGACAACATGATGGGGAAAGGTAATTGGTGGTATTAAACCTGTACCAACGTTAATTATACTAATATCTTAACAATGTGTTTTATTAGATGAGGATGAATCTTCAATCAGTGATCAGGTAATGACAACCCCGATATGCCCCACCATCCACTCAATAGCAATTTAAAGTCTCTATCCCACCATCAACGGGCATGTTTTATAAAAGATGTGAACCGTTTCTCAGCCTTATGTATGTAACTTACAGATTTTTACAATCCAAACTCTATAGACACACTATAAACGGCTTAGAACAGTCAGGCCAAACCCCAAAACAGGAGCGTGGAATTAAGAGATATCAACTCATAATTCATAATTCATTTACGCTTATTCGATAACACGTATTTTAGGAACCCGTAAATATAAACCTATATTTTTATCAGCACATATACATTCTAATATGACCCCGGGACAGTAGATATATTTCTTTAAATTGGTCCACCGATAAACTGGAATTCCAAAACGACCACACCTAAAACTGTCGTTATGGTAACACTCAGCAAAGTTGTTTTAGGATATAACCATGTCAGATTCTAAGACGAATGCGACAACGGATATTTCTTGAATTTGCTGACCTACTTACACAAGAGAAAGAGCAAACGTATCTTGATCACCGACTGTTTTCTGCCTGACAAGAAACGTCCCGTCTGGTGTCCCATTTAAAATGTCCATCGCTTCAGTACGGTCACAAAGGATTAACCACGTGTCTTCAATCAGGTGTGGTAACACACCTCTCTTTATTAGATCTCTGAAATAAAGGACATACAACATTTCCATGACAACAGTCTGTTTTAAGAAGATACTTCTAAGTTAATAACGTATCAAAAATGACGTTTTAGCTATTATTTTGTCCTTCTTTCATCAACCATTTTCCTTGTTTTTTAGAAGGCCAGAAGAGCTTATGGGATGACGAGTTGTCCGTCGTCGTTAACTTGTACCTCGTTAAGACGATAGGGGACTTCGTTTTTCATGCGATCTTTACCAACCTTTACCAGATTGTTAATAGCAATAAAAACTTGGACAAGTTCGAAAACCACCCAGATCGGACCAGTAACACCAGTTACAAGCCAGTAACATGCCAGTTACAAGCCGAAAATACAAGTTGCGAGTAAGAAGCCGAAAAATGGGAGTTGCGAGCTACAAGCTGAACGTACCTTAGAAAATGATAGTTGCGAGTTACAAGATAAAAATGTGAGTTGCGAGTTACAAGCCAAAAATGTGAGTTGCGAGTTACAAGCCAAAAATGCGAGTTGCGATTTACAAGACAAAAATGGGAGTTACGAGTTGCAAAAAAAAAAATATAATAAAATTAAGTTACAAAAAATAATATATATAATAAATCATTCAATAATATATATAATAAATCATTTCAATAGGTAGACACAGTCTTAGAATTTTTATAATAAACTGTTGATGAAAAGAATAAGTATTGTTCTTCTCTGCATTATACAAAAGTATAAAAAGCTTCTCCTAAACAATTATAAAATTTCTTTTAAATAAATGGTGAAAGAGGAAGGATTCTTTGAAACAAAATATCCCTACATTACAATGTTGTTAATTGATACAATTGTCAACAGTCCGACGGTGGAGTTGGTTTAGGCAATTCAGGAACAACACCCAGAACAACTAGTGTATCAATGATAATATATATTTATTGCTTATCAATGAGCTTCTCTAGTGTCAAAAGTTGATAAGTCCTCAGAGTTTGTTTATTCAATGGTCAGTGCACACACATGAAGTGATTGTTGATTGCCAACTTCTTTCACCAGACTTAATTTTGAGATCAATTTTAAATTTATATTGTTGCATATTGTGCATATGGTGCCGAAGCCCATGTTGAACCCTGAATTAGATATAAGTAGTATATGGGACGCTTTAACTGTAAACAAACGGACGGCATTTTGTTTTCTAAAAATAGAAACGCACGTGGTATGAAATAGGTCACGCATGCGCGGCCTCATTTGCATATGAATGTATGTATGTCGGTAAACGGGGAATTAGTGTCAGGATGTTCGAACAAAGGGTATTGACATTTAGACTTAATCAGTGGACATTATAGATTTCTATTAAGTTTCGTTCTTGTATGTATAAGTAGTGTCCTCATAGGATTTAATGGCTGATTGATGAGTATTTTCCAACGTTCGAATCTGCAGGTATATATATACATACACTCTGTGAGCAACTATCAATAAAAACAGCTGTACCCTTGATCTGTTTAGTCAACAAACGAAAACTTTCTTGCACAACTTATGACACCATGATTGTTCAAGTGGAATGATGTTTTTCTATATGAAAATGACACTGCTGCACTATCCATACTTAAAATGAAGTTGCAACTTACAGTAAATCATCAATATGTGACATGTTAACATTGAGGTCTGTGGGTAAAGTAATTGATGACATGTTAACATTGAGGTCTATGGGTAAAATAATTGGTGGTTTCATACCACAATACCGAAACTGTAACATGTAAATACAAGTAGGAAAACAAGTTTGAACAACATCGAAACTGTAACATGTTAGTACATGTATGAAAACAAGATTTGGAATGGGATTAAAAGGTTAGATAAACGGTTTCTATGGGAGCTAAAGGATTAAACTACCCGAGTAACGGATTAATTGTTAACAGTTTGATGGATTTAATTTGCCAAATGTACAGAACATTATAGGTACATTTTAAGCGGGTGTACAGCGTTATTTCTTATTTAAAAAACATTCATTGATAAATAACATCTTTATGAATATACTTGTCTAAAAAGATCCACATATATCTTCATGATTTTCAGTAAAACTGGTAACAATACGTATCCAGTTTTAGTAAATTAAAACAAAAATGCATTCGTAGAGCAACATTTACCACTTTGACATTTCAATTTTATTTTATTTTCCTATAGATTTTACAAAGACCTTTCAAATAAACCACCACCACCACCACCACCAGCAGCACCAGCACAAACACACAAACACACCACCACCTCCACCACCACACAAACACACTACCACCACTCACCAACGCCACCACTACCACCATCACACAAACACACCACCACCACCACTCACCACCGCCACCACTACCATCACTATTTTAGTCTCCAATAAATGATACTCTGAGCAGGAACCTTGGCATAATAATTACAGAAGAATGTGTTCATTATAAACATGTGTATTCAGTTTAACCCAGTTATTATAGAATTGTATTTGTATATCGTCATCAATGACCAATGGAAGACGTTTATGACGCCATGATCGGCCATTTTTGTAGTTGACATACAACATGAGGAAGAGAACATTGTGCTCTTTCGGTGAAATGAAGGGCAATACATCAATGAACAGCCAATAAATTCATTTAGATAAAAATAAATATTAAATGGTCTTTATTTTCTAGATCTAGTTTACCTGAATTGCATCTGGAAGCTTAAAGGGACTGGGAGTGATCTGGAAGAATAATGGTGTCAAGTCTAGTTCAACTATTATACTTTTCGCATACATCATACTGTGTTTCACTAGCATATTCAATGTACCAGACCAATTAAAATAATTGATATTGTTAATGAAATAATTTGCTAAGCAAACCTCAAGGACTCACTAGTTTTCGGTGCATACTTATCATTAATATTAATTCATATGATGCTTTAAAGCAATAATAAGTTCTTATTTTTTTGTGTTCTTATCATACTTTTATTTAATAAAATGTACAACTGATAGCAACATGAACCCTACACAAATTAAAATGACGACTTAAAAAAAATACACCGAGTCCTCGTGTTTTCCAGTCCAAATATTTTTATAAAATATAAATTGATTTTAGTTAATTTTATTATATTTTTATTTGTAACTCGCAACTCGCCTTTTCAGCTTGTAACTCGCAACTCGCTTTTTCGACTTGTAACTCGCATCTTGCTTTTTGTAACTCACAATTCGCTACTCGACCAAAAGTGACACACTTAAGACGATAGGGCCTTCATTTTTCATCTGATCTTTTTCAGACTTCACCAGATTGTTGTTATCAATGAAAGCTCGGACGAGTAGATCGACCATATGGCCCTTGATTTTCTGAAATATGCTATAATTTGTCCTCGTTAACAGGATAGGGCCTTCAATTTTTATCTGATCTTTTTCAAACTTTACCTGATTGTTGATATCAATGAAAACTCGGATGAGTTCGAAAACCAGCCAGATCGGACAATTTACACCGGAGTTATGGCCCTTGGTTTTCTGAAATATGCTATAATTTGTCCTCGTTAACACGATAAGGCCTTCATTTTTCATCCGATCTTTTTCAGAGTTTACCAGATTGTTGATATCAATGAAAGCTCGGAAGAGTTCGAAAACCAGCCAGATCGGACCATTTATATCGGGGTTATAGTCCTTGATTTGTTTAAATATGCTGTAATTTGTCCTCGTTAACAGGATAGGGCCTTCACATTATCCGATCTTTACCAAACTCTACCAGATTGTTGATATTAATGAAAGCTCGGACAAGTTTGAAAACCGTCCAGATCGGACTGATAACACTCGAATGTTGTCCATTGATTTATTTAAAAATGCTGTATTTTGCCTTATTAAGACTATATGACCTTCATTTTTCATCCGATATTTACCAAACTTTACCAGATTGTTACTATCAATGAAAACTTGGGCAGTTTGAAAACCAACCAACTCAGATTAGTAACACCGGAGTTGTGACCCTTGATTATTTCAAAGATGCTGTATTTTGCCTCGTGAAAACGATAGGACCTTCATTTGGCCGGATTTCAGTGAAACTGCAGGGATGATCAATACCAAGCCTAGTTGTACATATCGTCACTGCGTTCCAGTTATGGCCCTTTAAAGGTTTTAATACATAAACTGTGTCTGGACCAGTTCTCCTGAACCCTTTCGCCGGATTGCAACGAAACCTTTTAGAGATGATAAGTACCAGGTCTAGTTGTGCATATCGTCGCCTTGTTCTGGTTGAATGATTTTAGGTGGAGTTATGGCCCTTTAAAGGTTTGTGTCTGGTCTAGTTCTCCTGAACTTCAGACTGGATTTCAACGAAACTTTCCAATGATGATTTGTTATGGCCCTTTAAATTTTATAATACGCAAAACTTTGTCCAGACTAGTTTCTTCTGAATTTCTGACTGGATTTCAACAAATATTGGCGGGGATGATGAGTACCAAGCATAGTTGGGCATGTCATCACTGTGTTCCGGGTGATTGATAGTTTGGCAGAGTTTTGGCCCTTTTAATATAGTTCTCCTGATCACCTGGCCGGATTAAAAACGAATCTTTGTGGGGATGATGAGTACCAAGCCTAGAAGCGCATATCACCGATGTGTTCCAGTTGAATGAATTTTGACAGAGTTATGGCCCTTTAAAGGTTTTAATACACTAACTTTGTACATACTGGTTCTCCTGAACCTGATTATGGCCCCTTATACACAAACGTTATCTTTAACCAGTAGCTTGGGTCTCTTGTTTCTGTCTATGGCCATCTTTCTGCTTCCCCCAATATCATATCTTCATAAGTGTATTCAATACTGTTTGTTTGTCATTATGTAAACCTTAGATCAAATTATAACGTGCTTTTTTTCATGTTATCTCAGTTGGTTCTCACATTTAAGTTACACCGTTTCTGCAAATTGAAGGGGAATTTTAAACCTCACCTTTTCACGCCCTCCACCTCCCTTGCTAATTTGGAAACTTCAGTTTTCATAGCTGACAATTCTGCGATCCGTTTCCGATTTGCTTGAGTACTCATGCCGACATTCGTGTCCACAAGCATTTTGTTTGCTCGGATTTCGTCGAGTCTGCGCAGTAGGGCGTTGTAGTTTTCATGGAGGCTGTAACAGGCATCTTATACTTATTTTCTAATGTTAAAGGGACACACGGCAATCTGGATTTATGTGATATAAACGACTTTAACCAGCCAGGCTAATTTTAATGCTTGATAAAAACTTCAAGATTGCCTTGTGTCCCTTTAACTAAATATAATACAGTCAGCGGTGATTTTACTAAAAAATATATTTTAAAGTTGCTATCCCACCAACAACAGCCACATTTTACAAGATATGTACACGGTTTCTAAACTTTTTACCGTTATTTGGCGGATTAGTTTCTTTATACAGACTCACGCATTTTTAGAAGAAAATCATGTTTAAATAAACTATTAATTCCACTCCTTGTTTTTTCCAACTTAGATATAATGTGTGCAATATATAAAACAAATGGTGTATATTAAAGATAGACTATATATGAGCAATATATAAAACAAATGGTATATATTAAAGGCAGACTATGTGCAATATATAAAACAAATGGTGTATATTAAAGTCAGACTATGTGCAATATATAAAACAAATGGTGTATATTAAAGGCAGACTATGTGCAATATATAAAACAAATGGTGTATATTAAAGGCAGACTATGTGCAATATATAAAACAAATGGTGTATATTAAAGGCAGACTATGTGCAATATATAAAACAAATGGTGTATATTAAAGGCAGACTATGCTCGTTAAAGCATATCATGAAACAATAGACAACGATTTCAGAAGTCTTATAACGCAGTCAAATCAACAAAACATACTATGCCAAATAAATAGTTTGAACAATACAACATGTGAACTTGTGTACTATAATGTTATGTTCCATGCACACTGCGTTTATGCATCGATAGCATGGAGGGCCAAATTGTTTATTTATAGAACATATTAACAACCAGAAGACAAAAATTCGAATAACGTTTTACAATACGGTAAATTTCAAATGGATTGTTTCAGTCAACACATGAGGACATCAAATGATTTAATACACTTTTGACGGTATTTTTTGTAAAACGTGATCAAGTGCGCTAACGTGCATGCCCTGTAGCACCTCTAAAGACCACAACTCCGCTCAAGTCCTCAACAATTTCCACTGAAGTCCACAACCCGCTGAAGTCCACACACAATTACGCTAAAGTCCACACACACAAAAAAAGAACGAAGCCAAAGTCCACAAATAGTTTCGCTAAGTCTACAAAAATTATTTTCGCTAAAGACCACAAACAATTTCGCTTAAGTCAACAGCAGTATTTCAGCTACAACATTGAATTTAACTGTTTTCTCATTGTGAGAGATATTTCAGCACTTTGTTGTTAATTTATGCAAAACATGTTTGCGCTACAGATGTAGTTTACACGTATAAATAAATCTCCCGAATGAAACAAGAGGTCAATGACCTTGAAGCTCTACTGATAGGTTTTTGATAGCTAGATCAGCATTCCTGTGAAGTTTCACGAACATCTGTCATGTAGTTCCAGACGAGTAGTCGCAACAAGGTTTTACTATATAACTCTATGTAAACAAAGATGGTCGTGGCAGCCATGTTTAATGTAGAATCAAAATAATGATCACCATGTCATGCTGATCATTTTAGAATATGTCACATGTCAATATCACTTATAGTTTTCAAGAAGTAGTCGCTACACATTTTTATTGTATAACTCTATGTAAACAAAGATGGCCGCTGGCGGCCATGTTTAATGTCGAATCAAAATATTTTTTGACAAGGATCAACATCATCTCATGCTGACTATTTTAGAAAAAGTCCCATATCAATTTTACTTATAGTTTTCAAGAAGTATTCGCTAGAAATTTGTTTTATACAAATCTATTTTTAGCCGTGGTGGCCATCTTGAATTTCCACCCTGTCTGAAATTTTGCTAGGATCAACTAGACAACAAGAGCAACATTCCTGTGAAGTTTCATGAAAATCCGTCAAGTAGCTACAGAGGAGTAGTCGCTGCAACATTTTATTGTACAACTCTATGTAAACAAATCCGTCAGTTGTTATTGTATAACTCTATGTAAACAAAGACGGCCGCTGGGAGCCATGTTTAATGTCGAATCAAACTATTTCTTGACAAGGATCAACATCATCTCATGCTGATCATTTAAGAAAAGTCCCATATCAATATCACTTATAGTTTACTATAAACTTGTTGTTTTTTTTAATTTATTTTTAGCTATGGTGGCCATCTTGAATTTCCGCCGGCCTGTAATTTTGCTAAGATCAATTGATTTAAACATATTTTATTGCCAATAATGTGTTACATACAGAATATTATCCACATATATACAATAGAAATATTATTATGACAAATGGGTCGGGTAACAAGTTCTACCAACATTAGTTTAAACCCTTCCCAGACATCAGGAGCA
Source organism: Cyrtodaria siliqua (assembly GCA_037043455.1). Lineage (NCBI taxonomy): Eukaryota > Metazoa > Mollusca > Bivalvia > Adapedonta > Hiatellidae > Cyrtodaria > Cyrtodaria siliqua. The sequence continues at coordinate 124,287 of JAWPHD010003601.1, forward strand.
ACATTCATGAACATCCGTCAAGTAGTTTTAGAGGAGTAGTCGCTAAAAGTTTTTACTATATAACTCTATGTAAACAAAGATGGTCGTAGTAGCCATGTTTAATGTAGAACCAAAAATAATTTGCATCATGTCATGCTGATCATTTTAGAATATATCCCATATCAATATCACTTATAGTTTTCAAGAAGTAGTCGCTATAAATTTGTTTAATAAAAATCAATTTTTAGCCGTGGTGGCCATCTTGAATTTTCACCCTGCCTGAAATTTTGCTAGAATCAACTAGACATCAAGAGCAATATTCCTTTGAAGTTTCATGAAAATCCGTCAAGTAGTTTCAGAGGAGTAGTCGCTACACATTTTTATTGTATAACTCTATGTAAACAAAGATGGCCGCTGGCGGCCATGTTTAATGTCGAATCAAAATATTTTTTGACAAGGATCAACATCATCTCATGCTGACCATTTTAGAAAAAGTCCCATATCAATTTTACTTATAGTTTTCAAGAAGTATTCGCTAGAAATTTGTTTTATACAAATCTATTTATAGCCGTGGTGGCCATTTTGAATTTCCACCCTGCCTGAAATTTTGCTAGGATCAACTAGACATCAAGAGCAACATTCCTGTGAAGTTTCATGAACATCCGTCAAGTAGCTTCAGAGGAGTAGTCGCTACAACTTTTTATTGTATAACTCTATGTAAACAAAGATGGCCGCTGGCGGCCACGTTTAATTCGAATGAAAATAATTTTCAACAAAGGATCAACATCATGTCATGCTGATCATTTTAGAAAAAGTTCCATATCAATATTGTTTATAGTTTTCAAGAAGTAGTCGCTACAATTATTTTTTTTTAAATCTATTTTTAGCCGTGGCGGCCATCTTGAATTTCCGGCCGACCTGAACTTTTGCTAGGATCAACTAGACATCAAGAGCAACATTCCTGTGAAGTTTCATGAAACCCGTCAAGTAGTTTCAGAGGAGTAGTCGCTAAAACGTTTAACTATATAACTCTATGTAAACAAAGATGGCCACTGGCAGCCATGTTTAGAGTCGAATCAAAACGATTTTCGACCAACATCATGTCAGGCTGATCATTTCAGAAAAAGTCCCATATCAATATCACTTACAATTTTCAAGAAGTAGTTGCTACAAACTTGCTTTTTAAAAATCTATTTTTAGCTTTGGTGGCCAACTTGGATTTCACATCAACATGCATTTTTGCTATGATCAACTAGACATCATGGGCAACATTTCTGTAAAGTTTCATAAACATCCATAGAGTAGTTTCAGATGAGTAGTCGCTACAAAAAAAATGTTTACAGACGGACGGACGGACGGACGACGGGCGCCGCACCACGGCATAAGATCTGCTGATCTTTGATCAGTATAGCTTAAAACACTTAAATTCAAAATAGTATTTTAGCTGAAATATTGTTGTTGACTTTAACGAAATCATTGTTTGTGGACTTTATCGGGAAAGTATGTGGACTCGTTTGTGGTGGTCTTTAGTGGAATTGTGGTCTTTAGAGGTGCTATAATGCCCATATACCTTAGTATGTCGAGAGACGGAGTTTCACCGTGAAACTGCATCTGTAGTTCCACCTGATCCTCGTATATTTTGATTGTTTCTCTCAGCGCATCTGACATCTGGATGTTGTCCAAGAGAGCCGCCTGAGAATCGAACTGACTTTGATGAAGTTCTTCGTATTCTTTTTCCTTTTCCCTCAAGACCTCGGCCAGGTGTCGATATCGTTTCTTTTCGTCAGAGTCATCGATAAACTTGTAAAATATCGAAAATAATAAGATTAAGAAATCAGTTACTAAACTCGCGCACTAGCAAAATCCGATAGTATTGAAAATAGTTTTTGTTTGTTATAATTCTATATACGATAATTTGGGTAACATGAATATTTGCTCCAAGACATGCACGTACTGTACCCACAAGGTAAATATTAATGTCACCCCAGCTGAACGGCCAATACTTGTAATACCAAGAAAAGATATGATAAACATATTGCCGTGTCGGAGTTCTGGACTCACACCACTATTATCTCCCTTGAACAGATACAAAAAACAAGTTCGCTTTTCTACATTTTACAAGATACATTGATTTATCTTTACCAGGTTCTAAATCTACAGCTCTTTAGGAAGAGATTACAGAAAAATGCATGTTGATATAAGATTTCTAGCTAATTCTGCCTCATTTTACACATCATGGGTCTAATCACCACGGGGTTGTATTTTTGTCTTAATTTTGATAGGTGTCACGCAAACATGAAATTAAAAAAGTTCAATCTGGTAAATATTTGTTAAATGTGTTTTAAATTGCAGATATTGGATCAATGAAGAATTTAAGCATAAATACATGTTGTAAAATCTGTTTATCTCTATGCCACGAACAAAAACATTACAATGGGACCCTATGGAAAAGTAATTGTGGTGTGAGACGTTCTCGATTGTTATTAGTTGTTATTGATGTAGATATTCTGTAAAGTTTTTATATATTCTTTCTTCACCCGTAATTTATATTGTGTGTGTTTGCTTTATGAATAATAAATACGTTTTTACGGAGGGTAGAGGCGGGTTGGGGAAGGGGGATGGGTGCGGGTCCGAGGAGTAGGGGTTCAAACAAGCTAAGAACCTAACATTCTAACACAACAGGTAGAGTTACAAGTGATGTTATCTTGCTGGACTAACGCGAGGTCGGGATGATGTCCTAGGCACGGTAAAACGGTTGGATTTAACCGGTATTAATATATGTGGCTTCTGTTTTCTACCCGTGTGACTTAGATTAAACCGGTATAAGGCTTTTGTTTTCTACCCGCGTGACTTAGATTTAACCGGTATTAATATATGTGACTTTTGTTTTCTACCCGTGTGACTTAGATTTAACCGGTATTAATATATGTGGCTTTTGTTTTCTACCCGTGTGACATAGATTTAACCGGTATTAATATATGTGGCGTTTGTTTTCTACCCGTGTGACTTAGATTTAACTGGTATTAAGATATGTGGCTTTTGTTTTCCACCCGTGTGACTTAAATAGAACACTATTATACACCATGTTTGGCAATTTTGAGACAATCAGTGTTTGCAGTTGTTAATTAACATCCTTCCATTTCACAAAAAAATACTCTAGCAATACAACTGAACACCCATATGTTTTCATTGACCGTGAGTATAAATAACGCCCTGACCACTGCGCTATATATACTCAGATGCAAAAGAAAGTGGACACTGAGTTTTGTTTAGATTTAATTGTACGAGTATAAAGTTTTTTTAGAATTATATTGACAAATTCCAAAATGAATATGCCAGGTTTGGTACCACAGTTTTTATCACTCCATTGCCAATAGCATGTTGTCATTTGTTTTTCAATAGGTCGAATCATTAAGGGACTGTCGCTTGATAAATAGGATAAGGTGTAAAGAAACATTTTCAAAGTGTCCAGTTTCTTTTGCAACTGAGTATAGAATACTTCTTATAGCCAGATACATGCGGTATTACGATTCAAGCACCTAATGCTGTACATGTTTTTTTCATCATCTGTGGGAGGTGGAGGTGGAGCAGGGCATACCCCGGGGGATAAGACAGACATAAATTCCCGTATTAGTCGAGTCAAGCAGGTTTAAAGAGTCACACGGCATTCTTGATTTGTTTAAAACTCAAGGCGTCCCATTATTTTTTGTGCATTATTCACATATGTGCAATCATTATTATTAATTATAAGACTAGTTTAAAGAAAACTGTATTACACTTTACTTACTGCAGATTATATTACATCTACACATTCGAAAAAATGACCACAGACCTAACAACAGACATCTGTTTATAAAATGTCCTATTTTGAAATAAATATAAATTATTATAATCCCATTTTACTATTCACTAGGAATCTTTTGAATGTATTCTCATCAAAGTCAGTGAATAACTGAGAGAGAAGATAGAAGGAAAAATTAAGGTGCCCCGTGATATTTTGGTTACTTCATTGGTTAAGATAGGAAGTTTCCTATCTATTTATTAATATGTCTGCGGTATAACGAAGCAAATTTTAATTTATTTATATGCAAGCAGGTTTAAACTTTAAATGATACTTGATTAATACATAGAGGTGATAATTTAATGCTGTTACAAACGTCAACATTGCCGTGTGTCCCTTTAAAGTTAAAAATAATAAACATGTATATGCTTACCGTTTGTTCTTTTAAATGCTGGTTCAAAATTAAAAAGTAAGTATTTGATTCAAAACTTATCGTAAATTGAATTAGCCCTTAACCCGCTAAGCACGACTATACTAGCCTTTGCGTCAATTGTAAACTGCGAGTAACTCGCCGGCAGATCACGTCCATTGTAAACCCAGATCAGCCTGCGAGTAACCCGGCTGCTGATCAGTCATTTTCCCCAAAACATCCCTTTGTCACATAAATGACGTTTTATAGTACAAATAGGGTCAATATAGGTCATATGCAAATTCAGCAGCATTTGACCTTATTTATTCAATAAAACTATATATAGGTCAAATGCAAATTCAACGGCATTTGACCCTATTTGTTCAATAAAACGTTGCTTCTTATTTTATATATAGGTCAAATGCAAATTCAGCAGCATTCGACTCTAATTGTTCAATAAAACGTTGGTTATATATTTTACACCATAATATAAAGGCCTATACTTATTACGTTCAAAATTCAAATTAGCGATTCTGAAAATGCCAAAATACTTTTTGTCAGAATGTTTTTACTTTCTACAAGTAAACTGTTTCTACGTACAAAAACAATGGTTATCCAAAAATGCTGATATGTAATTAATTGAATGAGTTGTAGCTCACTGGGTTTGTTAATACATGGTCCAAAAATAAAATAGCGGTTTGAATTATGTTTTTTTTTTAAATACCTTTAAATATACGTATTATTAATGCAAAACTGACAGGTATATTTTTTCTTTTCAGTCCTATAAAGGTGTCCCATTTATTTTCCCGTCAATAAGTGTATTGTGAGTCGAGTTGACCACACAATGTACAAAATCGTGTTAATAAATATTTACATTTGTATTGCACTGCCCTTAAATTAATCACTTGAACGTGTTGCATTTTAATTCCCAGTGAAAAAACATTCAGGCGAAAATAAAATAAGGTCTGTTTCTGGTCTTCCGACCGTTCCCGTTTTTGTTCCCGCTCGGACAATTTCAAATGTCTGCTGGCTCGGACCAGTAACACTCAAGTTATGGCCTTTGCTCTATGCCAGATACATGCGGTATTACGATTCAAGCACCTGAAACTATTTGAAAAAAACAACAATATATTTTTTTTTATACAACAAAATAAAAAAACAAATTGTTTTTTTGTTTTGTTGTTTTTTTCAAATAGTTTCATTTACTACCAAAAAGATAATTAAAAACAAGAGAATAAAAAAACACTTCCTAGTGGGATTTGAACCCACGACCCCAAGTTCCCAAAATAGCATATTGCATAGAGCAAAGGCCATAACTTTAGTGTTACTGGTCCGAGCCAGCAGACATTTGAAATTGTCCGAGCTTTCATTGATATTAACAATCTGGAAAAAATTGGTAAAGATCAAATAATAAATGAAGGTGGTAGCGTGCTCACATGGCAGAATATGGCTTTTTTCCCAGCAAAACAAAGGCTATAACCGTTAATAATCTGATGTGGCTGGTTTTCGAACTTATCCGAGCCTTCATTGATATTAACAATATGTGCAAGCTTGCTAAAGATCAAATAATAAATGAAAGTGCTAGAGCGTAAACAAGACAGAAAATGGCATTTTTCAGTAAAACAAGGGCCATTACTATTGTGTTACTTTTCCGATTTGGCTGGTTTTCGATTTCGTCCGAGCTTTCATTGATATATAGAAAAACACTGACACAGTTTGGTAAAGATCAAATTAAAAAAATGAAAACCATATCGCGCAAACAAGCCAAAAGTTAACGGAAGACAAACGACGAACGGGTGACGGACAACTCGTCAGTAGAGCTAATAATTGCAATAAATTGTTCTTGGTTTTATTATCTAGACTGGTTGCACGAAACTGAAATCTTACTGTGTACTATGTTTTATTATTAATATTTGCATTGATGATATTGATACTAGCATATATCTACATACCTGTATATCCATGATACTAGCAATATATACTGAAAGGAAAAAGAAACGCAGGGTGCGTATTTCCGCTATATATTGTATGTTTAATATGCTACTGCTAATCGAATGGTACAGGGCGACATTAGGCCTGTCCTTTTAGAAAGAAGGTTTAAATAGCACTGAACACACCAATGGTTACCCCTTTAAAGTTTCATTATCGTCAGAATGCGCATTTGGCTCAAGCAGGTGAGCAAACTTAGGCTTTAAATGTTGCAATCACTTAACATTAAATACAGTACTGAACTGGCTCAATTTTTCAAAGAGGAACTTCAGCATTTATGAATTTCTTGTTACAACGTGTACTGTGATTAAAACGTCTACAACAACACAGTTGTGTCCTTTCTCTAACTATCTGCATTTTTTTTTTTTACAAAACATCTTGGGATTTCCTTGGAATATATATGGAATTAAGTGTGCAGTATATGCAATATATAGCGGAAATACGCACCCTGCGTGCCATTTTCCTTTCAGTATACAAATAAAAACTTATAAATGGGGCTCAATATATAAAAAAAAAAACTTCTCCATAATGTATGGACTTCATTCTTGATATATTTATTCTGTCATTGATATCAAAATGCTACTTAAAATTACATATTTTTTTTAATGCAGACATAAACAAAAAGCAAGTTTCATATTATTGATAATAAACTGAATGCTGCAAATTCCAACATTATAATTTTTATATACAGTCTAGTAATATATATACATCGTCGCCGAGAAGAGAGAGAGAAATCCCTACCGACCTACCTAATGTTTTTTGGGGAACAAGACCAGCCACGCCTGGAATTCACCAACCATTCTTGAGAATATTCTTAGACTTCAGCCCAACAAAAGTATGCAAATTTCAACCACGAATATTTCTATAAGTTTTAAGTATAAACGTTCATATCATGCTGCTTTGAATAAATATGATAAATACAAATAACCAAAAACTTTGTACGATTGTTTATCTTTCACGGTCATGGGAATATTTGTGAACGAAATCTGAGTACTTGGGCTTAAGTCTAAGAATATTCTCAAGAATGGTTGGTGAATTCCAGGCTGCAGCTGCAGCTGAGAATGAGAAACAGACTCATTTTGTTTTGCCTTACTGTGGGGCTAAAACAAAGTGTAGTCAATTCGTCTGATGACCTTGATACTTATGTTTACAAATATGCGTATTACTTCCATAATTGCCCCCCAGGCATTTGAAGATTAATATGGTAAACAATTTATTGTTTAAACCGTAACAAGTTTACAAGTGTCATTGTATCTCTCTATATACCACCCTGTCCAACACAGAACGCGTCATATACGGTTTAACGTTGAATTTACGGTTTTGCTAACGTTGCATTGCCGGTATTTCCTGTTGACATCGATCGGGGACAAGAAAACCACCTTGTTTGTTTAGATATTTCCAAGTATTTAGGAAAAGGTATGGTGAGTATGAGCCGGAAAGGTTTGTAGTTTTACTTTTTCGTATAATTTTAGCCTAGAATCCTCTACCTTTTCAGTCATTCGTGAGAATGGACGTCTTTCGTCGTTTTCAGATGGTCAGGTGACGTATACAAACCTAAATTTTCATACAGATACAATTCTTGCAAATCTTATTTTACAGATCATACAATAAACATCTTAATAGAGTGTCAGAAACAGCAAATGTGTCAAAGAAAGGCATTTCTAGGGTATTTTATGGCAAAATTGTCGGGCAACGCGCCATAAAACGGTACAACGTGTAACACAACGGTATAATGGTTTTGAAACCGATAATAATAATTATGTGTGCTCTAAACCTTTTTTTCATATACAACTTGGCTATACTAATATATATTAACGAAGTATTGCACCTGCTGAAGATATTCTTAAATTTTGAAAACACTTTTTGTGTTCCCAGCATAGTAGGGCAGACACTTAGGGGTCAATTTGTTCGTCGTGACGTCTGTCGAGGCTAAGGGAACGTGACTTCCCCAAGAACATACAGACGAAACCCAATGCGTCTATGAGGCTAATAAAACCAGTATTACAACATATAAACCTTGTTTAGTATCTACCTACTGGCCATAACACATAACGCACATGTTTAGTAATTTAATATCAAGAAACAAATAAAAAACAGTAGTCGGACAGGCATTCTGTTCCATTTTACGTATAGCTTTTTCATGAATTAAACCGTTTTATAATGCGTTATAAACACTGTGTACCGTTTTATGTTGCATTATTCGACAATTTTTGCGTCTAACACCATAAACATGCCTTTCTTTGCCACATTTACTGTTTCTGACCCTCAGTTTAGGTGTTTATTGTATGATCAGTAAACTACCATTTGCAGGGAGTATATCTGTATAAAAATCATCCGAAAACGACGGAAGTCGTCCATTCTCACGAATGATTGAAAAAAGCAGAGGATTCTCTGCTAAAATTATATGAGAAAGTAAAGCTACAATCCTTTCCGGCCCGTACTCACTATACCTTATCCTAAAACTTAGAAACATATATACAGATAAATTGGTTTTCTTACCTCACTCACATGTCCCCGATCGATGTCAACAGGATAACGTTAGCAAAAGCGGAAATTCAATGTTAAACCGTATAATTATGACGCGTTCTAGGTTAGACAGGGTGTATTCGTAATGTACACGTTTATAATACCAGTTACTGTATTACGTTAAAGCCTAAAGGGACACACGGCAATCTTGAAGTATTTATCAGCACTGAAAATTGAGTCTCTGTTTATTTATCCCTTATCGTTTTGACTTTAAACCGGCTCGCATATAATTAAATAATTTTGTGAGTTTTCATTTCTTCGTCTTATTCTACCATAGGTTTAAATTATGTCGGTGCACTTTAATCAACAGGTAATAATATGCAAAAACAGTTTGTTTTATACTATTCTTATAATTAAAAATATTAATGATTGTACAAATGCAAGATATGCAGAAAAACTAACGGGACGCCGTGAGAGAGAGAGAGTTTTTAAAAATCAAGATTGCCGTGTGTCCCTTTAACGCAAGCACAATTTTGCCTATTTGAATTGATAACGACGACTACCTATTGAACCAGAAGAGCAATAGTTACTTACTGATTTGGCTGTTGAATGCACAATTGGGTACAGCAGTTTAATGTCCAGTTTCTTGTTATAACCAATAAGCGAATTCTCTCTGTAATAATCAATTAGACCGACCACAGATTCGAACACAAACGGTTCGGAGAAACCAAACATTCCATCTTTTTGGTTGATCTTTATAAGTTTGTTGACTCCCCCTTTCCTAAGGGTAAGCGTGCAGTCTCCGGGTGTAGACGCGTCCCGTACAAGGAATGTGCCATCGGGTTGTTCCTTTAATAAGTCGTTCACCTCTGCACGAGAAATGACCCCCCAGTACCACTCCACGTTTGACAGATCAGATTCTGCCACGTTGCTAGCAGACGGATACGGCGACCGACTGCGTGTCTGAGACAAGTCCATGTACATGTTCGATGAGTGTAAATACCACCTTTACTTTCCTAAAGTTTCATTGTAAATTTGGCCTCAGCTCGCGGCCATAATAAGTTTCCTTTCCAATACTACACCCTTTCACAAGTCTTCAACGTCCATTTACCGATTTAAATTATATACTTATCTACTTCCGTTCAGAATTCTTCGAAACTGCTTGAGCCAACATGCCGGTAGCAAAAACTACATGTACAGAGTAATGCATGTTTATAAAGGTATCCCCCAAATAAAGGTGTGCTCCAAATAAAACTATTAAATTAAGATAACATAAATTATATGTGTGTTTAATGTTTAATATTAAAGTCCGACCAAACGGCTTTCTATTAATCTGTCACCAGATGTGTCGCACTGTTGTGTGTATACTACTAATTCACAATGCACCTACTTGAAACACTAATACATTTCTTTAAAAAAAACAGCAGACATATCCTATAAGTATCCCTGTATTGAATATGAATGTATCAAATATGAACGCGGCAAAGTGCTGAACATCAGGAAGGAAATCCCCCAGATAATGGATATGTACATAAACCCAGTGTAATAAGTACCACAGCTCAATATCCTACAACACAATTCACACTTGAAATACGATATCGTATATCGACAATACAATCCACATACCAGTCAAATGCACAGCAAAATTTATTTAAATCCGGGAGACGTAAACATGCGTAAACATGCGTGACCATCGTGACTTTTATAGATAATATCATTTATATAATATATACTTAACAAAAAAAGAAACTTTACATACTTTAGGACCTGTTTTAGAGGGTAAACGGTGACTTTATGTGAACGTTATCGATATTTACTTATTGGCCTGAGTATAGAGAGTACACCGACACAAGATTTTGTGCAATTGTACCGTGCACGGGCTAGCACGCTTTTCACTTCCGCTTTTGACCACTTACCTCGTGTTGACCTATCCCGGGTTCATTTCAATTGCTTTTTCTTACACAGTCACACGTACTCTTTATCACTGACACGAAAACACAAAATTGTTTACAATTTTGACTGAAAACGGGAATGCCACGGCTATCTGAAAATGACAGAAATCAGGCTGTCGGTATGCTTAGAGCCGGCACGTCTGTAAATGACGTTTCTCTTCATTTTGGGTGCTCTAGGCAAACAATTCACAACCTGACAACTCGGTATGCAACTACTGGGTCAGTTACGGATAGGTCGAGATCAGGTAGGCCCCGAGCGACGTCACGTAGAGACGACCGGTTTATTACGTTAACGCATTTACGTAATCGCTTTACCCCAGCAACGGTAACTGCACGGTGGCTCAGGGTCTCGGCTCAGACGATACGTAATCGTCTTAGACAAGATAGAGCACCAATTCGTGCGCGTCGACCTTATACAGGACAAAGTCTAACTGCGCGTCACAGAGCCGCCCGCTTAGCTTGGGCTCGACGTCACAGGCACTGGACCTGAGCCCAATGGCGAAACGTGATTTTTACCGACGAGTCACGCTTCAGGGTCAGCTTTGCTGACGGTAGGGTCAGAGTTTACAGGCGACGGAACGAGAGATTTGCCCAATGTTGCGTGCAGGAACGAGACAGGTTTGGCGGTGGCAGCGTCATGGTTTGGGCGGGCATAATGGACAATCAGAAAACAGATTTGGTCATCGTTCCGGGCAACCTTAATGCAGTAGGGTATGTGAACATCCTGAGGAACAATCTCCTCCCATTTATGCAAAATCGGGGTCCGGGAGTGATTCTGCAGCAGGACAACGCGAGGCCCCACACAGCTCGTGTTACGACACAGTTTTTGGCTCAGAACGGCGTCAACGTCTTGCCGTGGCCGGCGGTTTCGCCCGACCAAAACCCCATGGAACACATGTGGGACGAGCTTGGGCGTCGGGTACGCAATAATCATCAAATCAACAATGTCAATGACCTGAGACATGCCCTCCTTGTTGAATGGCAGAACATACCCAATTACGTCATTCGCCGTCTCACAAATTCCATGAGGAGGAGAATAGCAACCTGCATTAGGGCCAACGGCGGTCACACACGCTATTAACACAACTTAATATTGGCATTCAGACTGATACTCAAAAAGTCACTAAAACATTTCTTCACATTTTTGTGATTTTTGAAATCGACCCCTATGTCTTTTGACCTCAAATTTGACCTTCATTTTGAAGAAACCCGTTACCGACGCTGTTACAAACTCACAGGTATTGCTTCCAAGTTTCATATAACATTTACATACGTACACTATATTGTTCCAGAGTGACGTTATAACCATCAGTACCCCATGTAAAGTTTCTTTTTTTGCATAGTATACTATACTGATAGCCACTTTCATAGATTACATATATTGCTTACTAAGCTGTTTTATAGATTACATATGTTATATACTATCGCCTCTTGTATATATTACATGTGTTACATACTACCATGCTAGCCACTTTTATAGATTACATAGCCACTGTAACATAATACCCTGATAGCCACTTATAGATTACAAGTTATATACTACCCTGATAGCCATGTTTATAGATTACATGTTACATACTACCCTGATAGCCACTGTTACATACTACACTGATAGCCACTTTTATAGATTACATACGTTACATACTACCCTGATAGCCACTGTTACATACTACACTGATAGCCACTTTCATAGATTACATACGTTACATACTACCCTGATAGCCACTGTTACATACTACGCTGATAGCCACTTTTATAGATTACATATGTTTACATACTACCCTGATAGCCAGTTACATACTACGCTGATATCCACTTTTATAGATAATATATGTTACATACCCCGATAGCCACTTTTATAGATTACATATGTTACATACTACCCCGATAGCCACTTTTATAGATTACATATGCTACATACTAACCTGATAGCCATTGCTACATACTACCATGATAGCCACTTTTATAGATTACATATGTTACATACTACCCCGATAGCCACTTCTATAGATTACATATGTTACATACTATCCCGATAGCCGCTCGTATAGATTACATATGTTACATACTACCATGATAGCCACTTTTATAGATTACATATGTTACATACTACCCCGATAGCCACTTCTATAGATTACATATGTTACATACTACCCCGATAGCCGCTTGTATAGATTACGTATGTTACATACTACCATGATAGCCACTTGTATAGATTACATATGTTACATACTATCCCAATAGACACTTTTATAGATTACATATGCTACATACTAACCTGATAGCCATTGCTACATACTACCATGATAGCCACTGTTACATACTACGCTGATATCCACTTTTATAGATAATATATGTTACATACCCCGATAGCCACTTTTATAGATTACATATGTTACATACTACCCCGATAGCCACTTTTATAGATTACATATGCTACATACTAACCTGATAGCCATTGCTACATACTACCATGATAGCCACTGTTACATACTACGCTGATATCCACTTTTATAGATAATATATGTTACATACCCCGATAGCCACTTTTATAGATTACATATGTTACATACTACCCCGATAGCCACTTTTATAGATTACATATGTTACATACTACCCCGATAGCCACTTGTATAGATTACATATGTTACATACTATCCCGATAGCCGCTCGTATAGATTACATATGTTACATACTACCATGATAGCCACTTGTATAGATTACATATGTTACATACTATCCCAATAGACACTTTTATAGATTACATATGTTACATACCACTCTGATAGCCACTTTTATAGATTACAAATGTTATATACTACGCTGATAGCCAAATAAATGTCTGCGTACAAACAAATATATGTAATGCAAAAATACTAAACTTCTGGTGAGTCACCACCTTCCGGTGCAATATGATTCAGGAAACAGGATTCGGGAAGTACTAAACACAAATAAGAAATGGCGAATTCCAGAAAAAGAATGAGGATTTTTTTTTGAGAGTGGGATACAGATCCCTGTGTCCCCTCTCTTCCATCTTTCAAGAAATCTCAATATAATGCATTAAGTTAACGAATGATATAAAACTAATATTAAATTAGTAAATAACAAAAGCACCCCACATATGGGTGCCATGAAGAGCTGATGGTCCAAGGTCGGGGTTGGAATTTCCCAGTAGGCTTGCATTCGGAAAGACCCGGGTACAACACGTTTCACCGGCACCACTGAGTCTCGTCGGTGTGTTCTTGGACACGACACTTTCCGTCCGTCAAATGGGGACATACAACTGGCGGTCCTGTGTATTGGAGTCTATCACCCAAACACGTTAAAGGACCATATGCATAATTATATTTGTTAGAAATATTTGGACATGTCCCTGGATTCCTATGTATCCGTTCACTCTCTCTGATTCTGCACTAAATATCCTATACGTATAGACGAGCCCTTTTATAAGCAACGTTCATAACATGGTCTAATGTCGAGCGTGGTGGTCTAGGTCGAGCGTGGTGGTCTAAGGTCGAGCGTGGTGGTCTCAGGTCGAGCGTGGTGGTCTCAGGTCGAGTCTGATATCTCCTGGCGCAGGTCTGGTGGTCTAAAGCGAATCTGCTTGCTCCTGGCGCAGGTATGGTGGTCTAACGCGAATCTGCTTGCTCCTGGTGCAGGCCTAGTGGTCTAACGCGAATCTGCTTGCTCCTGGTGCAGGCCTGGTGGTCTAACGCGAATCTGCTTGCTCCTGGCGCAGGTATGGTGGTCTAACGCGAATCTGCTTGCTCCTGGTGCAGGCGTGATGGTCTAAGGTCGAGTCTCATTTCTCCTGGCGCAGGCCTGGTGGTCTAACGCGAATCTGCTTGCTCCTGGTGCAGGCGTGATGGTCGAAGGTCGCGTCTCATTTCTCCTGGCGCAGGCCTGGTGGTCTAACGCGAATCTGCTTGCTCCTGGTGCAGGCCTGGTGGTCTAACGCGAATCTGTTTGCTCCTGACGCAGGTATGGTGGTCTAACGCGAATCTGCTTGCTCCTGGTGCAGGCGTGATGGTCTAAGGTCGAGTCTCATTTCTCCTGGCGCAGGCCTGGTGGTCTAACGCGAATCTGCTTGCTCCTGGTGCAGTCCTGGTGGTCTAACGCGAATCTGCTTGCTCCTGGCGCAGGTATAGTGGTCTAACGCGAATCTGCTTGCTCCTGGTGCAGGCGTGATGGTCTCAGGTCGAGTCTAATTTCTCCTGGCGCAGGTCTGGTGGTCTAACGCGAATTTGATTGCTCCTGGTGCAGGCGTGTGGTCTAAGGTCGAGTGTCAATTCTCCTGGCGCAGGCCTGGTGGTCTAACGCGAATGTGATTGCTCCTGGTGCAGGCGTGGTGGTCAATGATCGCGTCTGATTGCTCCTGGTGCAGTCCTGGTGGTCTAACGCGAATTTGATTGCTCCTGGTGCAGGCGTGGAGGTCTAATTAAGGTCGAGTCCGATAGCCCTCGGTACAGACCTGATGGTCTATAAGATATATAAGAGTCCATGATGGTTTATCCTCTCTCATGCGTGCTAATAAGGACATGTGTACAGCCAGTGTTCTCCCAAAGCACTCTCGGTAACCATCGGCTACCATCGGTCACCGTCGTTTGCCGATAGGTAGAACGTTGGTAACCAATCTTCCCGCGACTCTACCCCTGAGGTAGCATCGGTGGCCTCATTGGTACCAACTGTTACCATCGGTGGCCATTGGCAACGAATGTGGTTGCCGATGGGAGAACCCTGAACGAACCCAGTGTTTATTAATTTAAATGGCTGAATGATGTCATTTGTTATCTTAGTTATCTACAGCTACAAGTTAACTTCCTCTTTGTAAGTTCAACAGATTACATGTAAACAAACAGAGATGTGCAAACAGTGATGTGTTCTCCCTTTCTTAAATAAACACACGCCAATCTTGACTTGTGCAAAAATAAATCTACATAACGTTGATATTTGAAAATCAGTATTACCACTTATTTGAATAGTTTATAGATATTTGTTTTTATTTGTTGATTAGTGTTGTTTATAATGTACCAATAATATATTTATATAACTAACAGTATGAAGAAAAGTCAAACAACTCCACATTGTATTACCATTGATTTATGATATCCAAGTAGGTCTCTAGTCAAAATGATACCGGATTGATAAACCGAGGGGGTGATAAATACGTTAAGATTGTTTTGTGTCTCTCTTTAATATACCCGGAGATATGAAGGTCAATATTCACAAGTTGATTTGTTTGTTTGAATGGTGTTTAATATTATATTTTCTGTATGACACACCCCACCTCCATCCACTCCCATCCCCGTATAAATGTAACTGTTAATGATAGCTATATGGGCCTTCCTTCTATGCAGCTACAGCTATGACACACCACACCTCCATCCACTCCCATCCCCGTATAAATGTAACCGTTAATGATAGCTATATTGGCCTTCCTTTTATGCAGCTACAGCTATGACACACCACACCTCCATCCACTCCCATCCCCGTATAAATGTAACCGTTAATGATAGCTATATTGGCCTTCCTTCTATGCAGCTACAGCTATGGCACACCACACCTCCATCCACTCCCATCCCCGTATAAATGTAACCGTTAATGATAGCTATATTGGCCTTCCTTCTATGCAGCTACAGCTATGACACACCACACCTCCATCCACTCCCATCCCCGTATAAATGTAACCGTTAATGATAGCTATATTGGCCTTCCTTCTATGCAGCTACAGCTATGGCACACCACACCTCCATCCACTCCCATCCCCGTATAAATGTAACCGTTAATGATAGCTATATTGGCCTTCCTTCTATGCAGCTACAGCTATGACACACCACACCTCCATCCACTCCCATCCCCGTATAAATGTAACCGTTAATGATAGCTATATTGGCCTTCCTTCTATGCAGCTACACCTATGATAAGTCTTACGAGGGTCATTCAAATAATTATGTCACTTACCGAAGCTTCCTGTGGATTGTCGTCGAAATTCAACAAGCAGTTTAGGATGAGTAGCGGCGACACACAGACGGACGGACGGACAGACACAGCAAAAACAATATGTTCCACATAATTTAGGTGTTTGAGTGTTGACAAGACAAATATACCTTTTATTTTTTTATTAAATCAAAAGTCATAACCTTGGTGTTTATTATCTGATATTGGCGTTTTTATAACTTGTCCGAGGATGATTTGTTGAAATTAAACTTCTGGCATAACATTCATACATTACATGCATGCATCCAGGCAGGCGGGCCATGCGGGCGGACGGACGGACGGACAGACAGACAGGCGAATCGAATTATCTCCCCTGAAATAAACGAGTTACTTCCCCTGAAAAAACAGTTGCCTCCCTTGAAAAGAATCAGTAAAAGCAGTTACTTCCCCTGAAAAGTCGAATTATCTCTCATGAAAAAACTAGTTTACAAATGCCAATAACTCTAATTTGAACGAATCTCTGCACTTTCTCCCATTGCCCTTTATCATTGTGTGAAGTTTCATTGCAGTCCCATTACATTAGTAGTTAGGCTGCGGACATGAATTATAAGTATAAAAGTCCAAAGGGCAATAATTCTATTTTGATTTAAGATAAGAGTTATAGTGTGGTGCTCGAAACTTCCTCGAAACTTGGTCCTCTCATTGCCCTCTATCATGTTAGTGAAGTTTCATTGTAGTCCCATCAGTAGTTTTGAAAATATGCTCCGGACAGGACGGAAGGACGGACAAAGCAGCAACTATGTGTTCCCCCGAAAATTTCGGGGAGCATAAAAAGGAGGTATCTTCCTTGAACAAAAGAAGTTACCTCCTTTCAAAACCGAATAACTTCCCTTAAAAAAGGAGCTACATGCCCTGAAAAATCGAATTATCTCTTCTGAAAAAAACAATTACTTCCCCTGAAAAAATTGAGCTCTTCCCTTGAAAAAACGGGTTATATCCCTAGAATAAAAAACGCGTCATCCCCACTGAAAAAAGAGGAACTGCCCCCGAAAAAATAGTTACTTGCCTTAAAAAAAAATAAAAAAAATAGAGTCCTGAAAATCGAATTATCTCCCCTAAAAAAAAGAATAACTTCCCTTGAAATTAAACAGTTACCTCCCTTGAAAAAAGCTAGTTACTTCCCTATGAACAAAAAAGAGTTGCTTTCCTTGAAAAAAAGTTACCACCCTTGACAAAAACGAGTTACCTCCCCTGAAAAAAAGAGTTGCCGCCCTTGAAAAAGATCAGTTAAGTCTCTCGAAAAAAATTAGTTACTTGCCCTGAACATTCGAATTATCTCTTGAAATAAACTGAAAAAATAGCTATTTCCCTTGATAATCAAGTTACTTCCTCTAAAATAAATACCTGTTATTTCCCTTGAAAAAATAAGTTACCTCCCCTGAAATAGCGAGTTACTCCCTTGAACAAAAATTGTTACTTCCCCTGAAAAAAAAGAAGAGTAACTTCCCCTGAAAGTTTGGTTAAGATTGTTCAAGAAATGTGGGCTCTGTTGTGTATAACAACATTGATATAGACACAGGAACTGGTCACTTTTAATTTTGCCCTCTATTATTATGTTTATCTATAAAGGAGTTGAATGGGAAATTTTGGAAAATGCTGGTGTTCTTTTTCAGAGGTCAAGCAGACGTTCGAAACAATCTCAATTACATGCACACTATATACTAACATGTGGAAAAATGAATTTCCTATCCAACAATACCTTTTTTTCTACGATCCCTTGTAAATTCGCTGAGATATCCGAGTTCAAAGTCACCAAAGTGCAATTTCACGCTGCTCGTCGTTTGTTTATGTCCCCTATGTAAACAAATGAATTTTACCGAAAATCAGGTGTCCGTTAATTCCGTTAATTTCGGCGCAGTATTGCAGCTTCAAATCACAGTCAATTCACTAACGTAAAGCACCGATACGTAAATAAATCCATATTTTATCAGTTTGCATAGTCCGTATCACGAGAAAGTCACATAACAACGAGTATTTCGCCACTTGTTATCGGCACTAGCAGACTTTACAAATGAAACCGCCATTTTCAAATGATTTACGGGGCCGAATGACGTCATAATGCGAATCTAACAGCTATGGTAAGTATTTTTACTTTTTAATATTATTCTTGAATATATTAGAAAATACGTTTGTGCTTATCCATAACACTATTATAATCAATAATAGTGTTATGGATAAGCGCAAACGTATTTAATAATATATTCAAGAATAATTTTAAAAAGTATTTTTTTTACCAGAGCTGTTAGGTTCGCATTATGACGTCATTCGGCCTTTTAAAATCAGTTCAACATGGCGGTTTCATTTGTAATATCTGCTAGTGCCGATAACAAGTGGCGAAATACTCGTTGTTATGTGACTTTCTCGTGATACGGACTATGCAAACTGATAAAATATGGATTTATTTACGTATCGGTGCATTACGTTAGTGAATTGACTGTGATTTGAAGCTGGAATACTGCGCCGAAATTAACGGAATTAACGGACACCTGATTTTCGGTAAAATTCATTTGTTTACATAGGGGACATAAACAAACGACGAGCAGCGTGAAATTGCACTTTGGTGACTTTGAACTCGGATATCTCAGCGAATTTACAAGGGATCGTAGAAAGAAAGGTATTGTTGGATAGGAAATTCATTTCTGCATATGTTAGTATATAGTGTGCATGTAATTGAGATTGTTTCGAACGTCTGCTTGACCTCTGAAAAAGAACACCAGCATTTTCCAAAATTTCCCATTCAACTCCTTTATAGACAATTATAATAATAGAAGGCAAAAATTAAAATTGACCAGTTCCTGTGGATATAGAGATACTGACAAAGTTTGGTAAATATCAAATACAACATGAAGGTGCTAGAGTGTAACACCTTGGGCAGGGCCAAATGTGTCCCGAGGGCTACATGTAATATATGAGAGCTTTGTGGTTTCAGAAAAAAAGATTGTTTAAGTTGTTCCCTATACAAGTCTATATAAAACATGACCCCTGGGGTAAGGCCAGGGCCCGAGCTCTCTAGGGGGGTCCGGGGGCATGCCCCCCCCCCCCCCGCACCCCCCGATTTTTTTTGAAACCTAGGTGCTCTGAAATGGCATTTCCAGCAATCTGAGACATAAATTAGCTTAAATTTAACTTTTTGGATGGAAAAAAATATTTTTTGAGAAAAATACGGCGTACGCGTATGAAAAACTGCGATGTCGGCGTACGGCGTACCACAACCCGGCGTACGGAATACTGGCTATTATTATATAACCTATAAATAGACGCGTTTTCATTGGCTAAAAAGTAATTTTTTAGAAAAAATATCTAGCGATATTGACCTGTTTTTTTGATATTGACCTGTTTTTTTGATATTGACCTGTTTTATATAATTGTTTTTTTGATATTGACCTGTTTTATATAATTGTAAATTGATGGTTATATAATAAAACAGTTATGGACTTTTCAGCTGTTATACATGATGTTGATATGCACCAAAAAATCATTATTGACCTCGGCTATCGCCTCGGTCAATAATGATTTTTTTGGTGCATATCACATCATGTATAACAGCTGAAAAGTCCATAATTGTATAATATGGGTCGGAATCCGGCGTACGAAAAGGGGGTCGGTACCCTCTTTAATATGTTTCCTATATAAGTCTATGTAAAACTGTGACCCACGGGGGCGGGGTCAAATTTGACCCCAGGGTCACCATTTGAACAAACATGGTAGAGGACCATAATCTTATAGTAAATACAAAATATTAAACCTCTGGCTCTTGCAGTTTCAGGGAAGATTTTTTTTCTCCTATATATATGTCTATGTAAAACTGTTAACCCTGGGGCGCGTCCAAATTTGACACCAGGGTCACCATTTGAACAAACTTGGTAGAGGACCATAAGCTGATGCTACATGTAATACATGAGAGCTCTGTGCCATGTGGTTCCAGTGAAGATTTTTTTTCAGTTTTTGCCTATACAAGCCTAAGTAAACCTGTGACCCCCAGGGTGGGGCCAAATGTGACCAATGGGTCACCGTTTGAACAAACTTGGTAGAAGACCAAAAGCTTATAGCAAATGCAATATTTTAAACCTCTGGCTCTTGCAGTTTCAGAGAAGATTTTTAAGTTTTTCCCTATACATGTCTATGTAAAACATGTGACCCTTGGGGCGGGGTCAAATGTGACCCCAGGGTCACCATTTGAACAAACTTGGTAAAGGACCATAAGCTTATAGCAAATGCAAAATATTAAACCTCTGGCTCTTGCAGTTCCAGATAAGAAGATTTTTTTTCAGTTTTTCTCTAATCAAGCATTTATGTAAAACTGTGACCCCCGGGGCGGGGCCAGATGTGACCCCAGGGTCATCATTTGAACAAAATTGGTAAAGGACCATAAGCTTATAGCAACAGCAAAATATTAAACCTCTGGCTCTTGCAGTTTCAGAGAAGAAGATTTTTTAAGTTTTTCCCTATACATGTCTATGTAAAACATGTGACCCTTGGGGCGGGGCCAAATGTGACCGGAGGGTCACCATTTGAACAAACTTGGTAAAGGACCATAAGCTTATAGTAAATGCAAAATATCAAACCTCTGGCTGTTGTAGTTTCCGAGAAGAAGATTTTTAAAAAAAAATCCTATATAAGTCTATGTAAAACTGTGACACCCGGGGCTGGGACAAATTTGACCCCAGGGTCACCATTTGAACAAACTTAGTAGAGAACCATAAGCTGATGCTACATGTAATACATGAGAGCTCTGTGCCTTGTGGTTTCAGAGAAGAAGATTTTTTAAAGTTTTTTCCTATATGTCTATATGAAAAACATGCAAAACCTCAATATACAAACTTTGGACCCCCGCGGCAAGGCCATTTTTGACCCCGGGAACTTTATGTGAACAAACTTGTTAGTCTAGGTGTTGGCGATCATTTTAAAAGAAAAACTGTTGAAATCTGTCCAGCGGTTCTGGAGAAGAAGATTTTTTACGCTTTCGACCATATATGGTAATGGCAGCCATCTTGGATGTAGCGCTGACAAATCTAAAAAGCATTCAACTAAGGATCATCCATTTAAAGTTTGGTCAAAATAAGCCAAGCGGTTTCTGAGGAGAAGTCGTTTGAAGAAAAGTTAACGGACGACAGACAACACACCATCCCATAAGCTCTGCTGGTCCTTGGCCAGTAGAAGACCAGTAGAGCTAAAAACTTGAACTCCCTTGAAAAAAATGAGTTTCTGCTCCTGAACAAAATGACTTATCTCCCATGAAAAAAACAGCTACCTCCTTGTTACATCCAGTGTTATCGCCCCTTAAAATATAACTGATTTACTTTTCCTGGAAAAATTACATTCTTTCCCTGAAAGAAACGAACAGATTCCCTGGAAAAACAAGAGGTCAATGACCTTGAAGCTCTACTGATTGATTTTGATTTCAGGAAGTAGTCGCTACAGACTTCGTTTTTTGAAAATCTATTTTTAACCGTGGCGGCCATCTTGAATTTCCGGCCGACCTGAAATTTTGCTAAGATCAATAAGACATTAAGAGCAACATTCCTGTGAAGTTTCATGAAAATCCATCAGGTAGTTTTAAAGAAGTAGTCGCTACAAGTTTTCATTATATAACTCTATGTAAACAAAGCAGCCATGTTTAAGGTCAAATCAAAACGATTTTCGACAAGGACCAACATCATGTCATACTGATCATTTTAGAAAAAGTCCCATATCAATATCTCTTATTGTTTTGAGAGAAGTAGTCGCTACAAACTTATTTATTTTAAATCTATTTTTAGCTGTGGTGGCCATCTTGAATTTCCGGCCGACCTGAAATTTTTCTAGGATCAACTAGACATCAAGAGCAACATTCCTGTGAAGTTTCATGAACATCCGTCAAGTAGTTTCAGAGGAGTAGTCGCTACAAGTTTTTACTATATAACTCTATGTAACCAAAGATGGCCACTGGCAGCCATGTTTAACGTCGAATCAAAATAATTTTCCACAAGGATCTACATCATGTCATGCTGATCATTTTAGAAAAAGTCCCATATCAATATCACTTATAGTTTTCAAGAAGTAGTCGCTACAAACTTATTTTTTAAAAATCTATTTTTAGCTGTGACGGCCATCTTGAATTTCCGGCCGACCTGAAATTTTTCTAGGATCAATTAGACATCAAGAGCAACATTCCTGTAAAGTTTCATGACAATCCGCCAAGTAGTTTCAGAGGAGTAGTCGCTACAAGTTTTTACTATATAACTCTATGTAAACAAAGATGGCCGCTGGCAGCCATGTTTAACGTTTTTCTAGGATCAACTAGACATCAAGAGCAACATTCCTGTGAAGTTTCATGAACATCCGTCAAGTAGTTTCAGAGGAGTAGTCGCTACATGTTTTTACTATATAACTCTATGTAACCAAAGATGGCCACTGGCAGCCATGTTTAACGTCGAATCAAAATAATTTTCCACAAGGATCTACATCATGTCATGCTGATCATTTTAGAAAAAGTCCCATATCAATATCACTTATAGTTTTCAAGAAGTAGTCGCTACAAACTTATTTTTTAAAAATCTATTTTTAGCTGTGACGGCCATCTTGAATTTCCGGCCGACCTGAAATTTTTCTAGGATCAATAAGACATCAAGAGCAACATTCCTGTAAAGTTTCATGACAATCCGCCAAGTAGTTTCAGAGAAGTAGTCGCTACAAGTTTTTACTATATAACTCTATGTAAACAAAGATGGCCGCTGGCAGCCATGTTTAACGTTGAATCAAAACGATTTTTGACTAGGATCAACATCATGTCATGCTGATCATTTTAGAAAAAGTCCCATATCAATATCACTTATAGTTTTCAAGAAGAAGTCGCTACAAACTTGTATTTTAAAACTCTATTTTTAGCTTTGGCGGCCATCTTGGATTTCACATCAACATGAATTTTTGCTAGGATCAACTAGACTTTATGGGCAACATTTCTGTAAAGTTTCATGAATATCCATCCAGTAGTTTCAGCTGTGAAGTCACTACAAATAAAAGTTTACGGACAGACGGACAGACGGACGACGGACGCCGCACCACGGCATAAGCTCTGCTGATCTCTGATCAGTAGAGCTAAAAACAAGTTACCTATCTTGAATATATCTCTTCTGAATAAAACGCTAATAATATAAAACAAGAGACCCATGAGGGCCTGTATTGCTCTACTGGCTATATGGAGAATGTGATGGGGAAACACAACAATATATGCGCAACTAGGCCAAGTTTCACTGAAATCAAGCGAGGAGTTCCGGAAAACTAGTCATGACAATGTTTAAGGGGCAATAACTGTGTCAAAATTTATTCAACAAAAATACGATGATATGTCCAACTAGATTTGGTACTGATCATCCCTGCCAAGCTTTATTGAAATCTGGCCAGGCATTCAGAAGAACTAGCCGGTAAAAAGTTTGTGTATTAAAACCTTTAAAGGGCCATAATTCTGCCAAAATCCATTCAACCGGAACCGGCGATAATATGTCCATCTAGGCTTGGTACTCATCATCCCCGCAAAAATCGTTCAGAGTTCGGAAAGTTTCATTGAAATCAGGCCAGGGATTCAGGAGATCTAGTCCGGACAAAATGTGTGTATTAGAACCTTTATAGGGCCATAACTCGGAAAAAAACTTTCAACTGAAATAAGGCAATGACATGCATAACTCGGCTTCGTACTGATCATCCCTACAAGGTTTCGTTGAAATCCGGCCAGGGATTCAGGAGAACTAGTTCAGACAAAGTTTGTGTATTAAAACCTTTAAAGGGCCATAACTCTGTCAAAAATATTTCAACCAAAATATGGCAATGACATGCATAACAAGGCATAAGCAGGCTTTGTACTGCTCATCCCTACAAAGTTTCGTTGAAATCCGGACAGGGGTTCAGGAGAACTAGTCCGAAGTTTGTGATTAAAACATTTAAGGGCCGTAACTCCGCCAAAAATTATTCAACCGGAACACGTTGAAGATATGCACCACTAGACATGGTACTGATCATCCCTGCAAAGTTTCGTTGAAATCCAGCCAGGCCAGAAATGTTTTGTATTAAAACCTTTAAAGGCCCATAACTCTGCCAAAAATCATTCAACCGGAACACGGTAATGATATCCGTAACTAGATTTGGTACTGATCATCCCTGCAAAGTTTCATTAAAATCCAGCCAAATGAACGCCCTACTTCCTTAATGAGGCAAAATACAGCATTTTTAAATAAATCAAGTGTTACTAATCCGATTAGGCTGGTTTCCAATCTTGTTCATTGTTATTAACAATCCGGTAAAGTTTGGTAAGATCGGATGAAAAATGAAGGCCATATCATCTTAACGAGGCAAAGTTCAGCGTTTTAACTAAATCAAGGGCCATAACTTCTGAAAATAAAAGTTGTAAAAGATCCGACGAAAAATGAAGGCCCTATCATGTTAACAAGGCCAAATTATGGAACATTTCAGAAAATCAAGGGGCATAACTCCAGTGTAAATGGTCCAATCTGGCTGATTTTCGAACTCGTCCCGACGTTTCATTGATGTCAACAATCTGGTAAAGTTTGGAAAAGATCCGATGAAAAAAGAAGGCCCTATTTTGTTAACGAGGCCAAATTTTAAATACGGTAGTAAATTATACATGTATATAAGTTGTAAACAGTTCGATCTGGCTGGTTTTCGAATTGGTCCAAGATTTCAGTGCTATTAAAAATCTGTGCAATATTGGTAAAGATCAAATAATAAATGAAGGTGCTAGAGTGTTCACAATGCAGAATATGGCTTTTTTCATTATAACAAGTGCCATAACTCTGCTGTTACTCGTCCGATTTGGCCGGTTTTCGAACTTGACCAAGCTTTCATTGATATAAACAATTTATGTAAGTTTGGTAAAGCTCAAATAATAAATGAAGGTGCTAGAATGTTCACAAGGCAGAAAATGGCATTTTTTAGCAAAAACAAGGACCATAACTCCGGTGTAAATGGTCCGATCTGGCTGGTTTTCGAACTCGTTCAAGAATTCATTGCTATTAACAATCTGTGCACATTTGGTAAAGATCAAATAATAAATGAAGGTGCTACAGCGTTCACAAAGCAGAAAATGACATTTTTCAGCAAAGCAAGGGCCATAACTCCGATGTTATTGATCCGATCTGGCTGGTTTTCAAACTTGAGTATTCATTGATATTAATAATCTTTGCAAGTTTGGTAAAAATCAAATTATAAATGAAGGTGATAGTGTTCACAAGGCAGAAAATGGCGTTTTTCAGGAAAAACAAAGGCCATAACTCCTGTGTTACTGATCCGATTTGGCTGATTTTCGAACTTGTCCGAGCTTTCATTGATACTAACAATCTGTGCAAGTTGTAAAGATCAAATAATAAATGAAGGTGCTACAGTGTTCACAATGCAAAACATGGAATTTTTCAGAAAATCAAGGGCCATAACTCCGGTGAAACTAATCCGATCTGGCTGGTTTTCGAACTTTCATTGATATAAAAGTTTGGCAAAGATCTGAGTAATAATGAAGGTGCTAGGTGCAAGGCAAAAGTTAACGGACGATGATGGACGACGGACTACAGACAACTCACCATCCCTGCTTTTTTGATAGTTGGTCCATGTATTGTGAAGCAAATTGAGTCAAGAACTTTACGGACACTGTTTTAGTGTTTTTTATTTTAAGACTTTCCTTTTTGGATTAAAAAAGTGAACCCGTCTCATCCTCATTAACAATTCTCAAATACTTTTGGGGAACATTTTCAGCAGCTGGCGTGCATTTCCTGCTCCTCAGACAGCAAATGGGTATCCAGCAAGCTGTAATTTTCCTCACAAGAAGAGCTTTTTTCTTACAAGATGAACAAGACCTCGGCCTGAGGGCGTCTAGCCCACTGCGGCAAACGGCATATGAAATATTTTATTAAATTTGTGCTTAAATGATGTCCACCAAAGACAACACTTCATATGACCAAGTATCAAACAAATAAAAGTGAAGTAATCACAAGAAGTTAAGTTACTGAGGTTAAGTGGTTTAACCAGGGTGTAGTTTTGGGAAAATAATGCAAAATAGACCTTGACCTTGGTATTTTTTGTCGTTCCGCGATGTCCACCAATGCCAACAATATATATCAGCAAGTATCAAAGACATAAAGTTGGGCAATCACATAAATTTAACTGAAGGTAAGTTAACTAACCAAGGTTACGTTCGGTAAAAATAATGCAAAACATGACCTTGATCTTGGTAATTTTTGTCGTTCAGTGATGTCCATCAATGCCAACAATACATATGACCAAGTATCAAACAAAGAAATTAAAGTTATCAGAAAAAGTTATCAGAGGTTAACTTACCTAACCAAACTGATGTTTAGGGTAAATAATGCAAAACATGACCTTGACCTTGTTTTTTTTTGTCGTTCAGCGATATCCACCAATGCCAACAATACATATGACCAAGCATCAAAGACATTGAGACAATCACATAAAGTTAACCGAGGTTAAGTTACCTAACCAAGGTTAAGTTTGGGGAAAATAATGCAAAATACGACCTTGACCTTGGTACTTTTTGTCATCCAGTGGTGTCCACCAATGCCAACAATACATATGACCAAGTTTCAAAGACATAAAGTGAGACAATCACATAAAGTTAACTGAGGTTAAGTTACCTAACCATGGTTAAGTTTGAGGAAAATAACGCAAAATGTGGCCTTGACCATGGTAATATTTGTCGTTCAGTGATGTCCACCAATGCCAACAATACATATGACCATGTATCAAACAAAGAAAAGTTATTAGAAAAAGTTAACTGAGGTTAACTTACCTAACCAAACTGATGTTTAGGGTAAATAACGCAAAACATGACCTTGACCTTGGTATTTTTAGTCGTTTAGCGATGTTCACCAATGTCAACAATACACATGACCAAGTATCAAAGACATAAAGTGAGACAATCACATAAGTTAACTGAGGTTAAGTTACCTAACCAAGGTTAAGTTTGGGGAAAATAACACAAAATATGACCTTGACCTTGGTCATTTTTGTTGTTCAGTGATGTCCACCAATGCCAACAATACATATGACAAAGTATCAAAGAAAATGAGGCAATCACATACAGTTAACTGAGGTTAAGTTACCTAACCAAGGTTGTTACCTAACCAAGGTTAAGTTTTGGGAAAATAACACAAAATTTGACCTTGACAATTTTGGCATTACGTGATGTCCTTTGACCCAACAAAGCATCTGACAAAGTTTCAGAAAAATTCGAGCGGCGGTTGTTGAGATATAGTCGATTTAAAAGGTGGCCGTCGCCGGAAAAGTGACTGCTATGTCTCGTTACTCACTATGTGGGCGAGACAAAACTGAGATGAACCTTTCTTAATGATAGGCCACACAACCTAGCTAGGTCCTCGACTGTATGCCGAGCAATCTTCGGCGAAAAGGGTTTTGATCAGCAGCACTCAAGACTTGGTGCTGTTGCTAACTGGACATCCAAATCTCGTGGCATCTTTGACTCTTGCCCAGCCTTGAATTTAGACACCCAGTAGTAGTAAAACTTCCTAGAAGATACACGAGAATCCCCGGAAATTTGGACAATTTCATTGTAAAAATTGTTGGCCTGAAACCGTGATTACAACACAGACCTCATAACAATAATCAGGTCTGTGATTAGAACAAGCTTCTATATAGCCCCAAATTTCTATTGAATTTACAGCGGGATTACCAACCATAATAATGATAATTTTAAATGACATAGATTTTGATTGTGCATGTATATCGATTAGTGTAGTATCGTTGAATATGGAAATTCCAGGAATGAATAGCTCAAATTATAGCCTTTAATAGCTGTTATCCTCGAGCTGTTCGTAAATTGACAAAATAAAATAAACAAGAGGCCCAAGAGGGCCTGTGGACGCTCTACTGGCTCAAGATAAAGTTTATGTATAAGGGGCCATAAGTCTTTCAAAAATCATTCAACCAGAACATGGCAATGAAAGGTGCAACTAGGCTTAGTACTGATCGTTCTCGCCAAGATCGCTGAAATCTGGCAAAGAGTTCAGAAGAGACTAATCTGGACAAAGTTTGTGTATTAAAACATTTAAAGGGTCACAACTCTGCCAAAAATCATTCAACCGAAATATGGCGATGACATGCACAACTAGGCTTGATACTGATCATCCTTGTCAAGTTTCGTCTATATCCAGCCAGGGGTTCAGGAGAACTAGCCCAGAAAAAAATTGTGGTATCAAAATCCTTTAAAGGGCCATAACTCTGCCAAATATCTGTAAACCGGAACGTGACAATGACATGCACAACTAGGCTTGGTGCTGATCATCCCTGCAAAGTTTCATTGAAATCTGGCAAGGGGTTCAGGAGAAGTAGATCAGACAAAGTTTGTGTATTAAAACCTTTAAAGGGCCTTAATTCTGCCAAAAAAAATAATTTAACCGGAATACGCCAATGATTTGCAAAACTAGACATGGAATTGATCATCCCTAAAAAGCTTCGTTAAAAGCCGGCCAGAGGTTCAGGAGAACTAGTCAGAACAAAGTTTGTGTATTAAAACCCGCCAAAAATCATTCAACCGGAACACGGCGATGATGTGCACAACTAGATAAAGAATCGATCATCCCTAAAAAGTTTCGTTTAATCTGGCCAGGGGTTCAGGAGAACTAGTCAGAACAAAGTTTGTGTATTAAAACCTTTAAAGGGCTATAACTCTGCCAAAATCATTCAACTGGAACACGGTGACTAAGTACATCTAGACTTGGTACTAATCATCCCTGCAAAGTTTCAATGAAATCCGGCCAAATGAAGGCCCTTTCGTCTTAATGAGGCCACGATATAGCATATTTCAGAAAATCAAGGGCCATGACTTTGATGTAAATGGTCCAATCTGGATGGTTTTCGAACTCGTCCAAGCTTTCATCGATATTAACAATCTGGTAAAGTTTCTTAAAGATCGGTTGAAAGATGAAGGCCCTATCGTCTTAACGAGGCAAAATATAGGAATTTTAACTTAATCAAGAGCCATAACTCCACTATTACTGGTTCGATCTGGCTGGTTTTCGAACTTGACCAAGCTTTCATTGATATGAACAATCTCCTAATGTTTCATAAAGATCGCATGAAAAATGAAGGCCCTATAATCTTAACGAGGCAAAATATAGCATTTTTAACTAAATCCAGGGCCATAACTCATCCATTACTAGTCCGATCTGGCTGGTTTTTGCGAAATTGTCTGAGCTGTCATTGATATAAACAATCAGGTAAAGTTTTGTAAAGATCAGATGAAAGATGAAGGCCCTATCGAATTAACGAGGCAAAATATAGCATTTTTAACTAAATCAAGGGCCATAACTCTGCTGTTACTGGTCCGATATGGCTGGTCTTCGAAATTGTCCGAGCTTTCATTTATATAAACAATCTGGTAAAGTTTGGTAAAGATCGAATGAAAGATAAAGGCCCTATCGTCTCAACGAGTCAAAATATAGCATTTTCAACTAAATCAAGGGCCATAACTCCGCTGTTATTGGTCCGATCTAGCTGGTCGTCGAATTTGTTCGAGCTTTCATTGACAGTAACAATCTGTGCAAGTTTGGTAAAGATCAAATAATAAATGAAGGTGCTAGAGTGTTCACAAGGCTTAATATGGCATTTTTCAGAAAAACAAGGGTCATAACTCCGTTGAAATTATTTCGATCTTGCCGGTTTTCGAACTTGTTCAAGCTTTCATTGATATAAAGACACTGGCAAAGTTAAGTAAAGATCCGATTAATATTGAAGGCCCTAGAGTGTTCACAAGGCAGAAAATAGCGTTTTTCAGAAAAAACAAGGGCCATAACTCCGGTGTTACTGATCTGATTTAGCTGGTTCTCGAACTTGTTCGAGCTTTCATTGATATTAACAATCTGTGGAAGTTTGGTAAAGATCATATAATAAATGAAGGTGCTAGAGTGTTCACAAGGCAGGAAATGCCATTTTTCAGAAAAACAAGGGCCATAACTCCAGTGTTACTGACCCAATTCAGCCGATTTTCGAACTTGTCCAAGCTATAATTGGTATTAACAATCTGTGCAAGTTTGGTAGCGATCAAATAATAAATAAAGGTGATAGAGCGTTCACAAGGCAGAAAACAGCAATTTTCAGAAAAATCAAGGGCCATAACTTCGGTGTTACTGATCCGATTTGGCTGGTTTTCGAACTTGTTCGAGCCTTCATTGATATTAACAATCTGTGCAAGTTTGGTAAAGATCAAATAATAAATGAAGGTGCTAGAGTGTTCACAAGGCTTAATATGGCATTTTTCAGAAAAACAAGGGCCACAACTCCGGTGAAATTATTCCGATCTGGCTGGTTTTCGAACTTGTCCGAGCTTTCATTGATATTAACAACCTGTTAAAGTTTGGTAAAGATCGGATGAAAAATGAAGGCCCTATGGTGGTAACAAGACAAAAGTTAACGACGGACGACGGACAACTCGTCATCCCATAAGCTCTGCTGGCCTTCGGCCAGTAGAGCTAAAAACCAAATCAATTTGTGTGCTTGCCGGGGTAGAATACAACCACTGCAAATCCTGCTTGACGCAGAAGGGTAGGACATAATTTGGTAGCAAGAGCAGGGCATAGTTCCTGGATTTGTGTGTATCCTTCCCCTCTCTGTGTGATGCGAGCGAGATAGCACCTGAAACAATGCAGGGATCATGATGAAGACCTTTAATGAACATGAACAAACATGAGGCCCAAGAGGGCCTGTGGACGCTCTACTGGCTAACATGGCTCTTATAACATCAATGAAGCGAGTGACTGCCATTTACGTTTTTTTGAAAGTTTCGAGTAAAAAACAGCTTTTTGACTAAATCAAGGGCAATAACTAAAGAATCTGGTAAAGTCTGGTAAAGATCAGATGAAAAATGAAGGCCCTACCGTATTAACGAGGCAAAATATAGCATTTTTAACTAAATCAAGAGCCATAACTCCTCTGTTACTGGTCCGACTGGTCCAACATAGAGCTAAAAAAAAAAAAGGTACAAAAATAATAATAATAATGATTTAAACAAGAGGCCCAAAAGGGCCTGTGGACGCTCTACTGGCTAACATGGCTCTTATAACATCAATGAAGCGAGTGAGTGACTGCCATTTACGTTTTTTTGGAAGTTTCGGACAAAAAACAGCTTTTGAACTAAATCATGGCCATAACAAAAGAATCTGTTAAAGTTCGGTAAAGATCAGATCAAAATGAAGGCCCTACCGTATTAACGAGGCAAAATATAGCATTTTTAACTAAATCAAGAGCCATAACTCCTCTGTTACTGGTCCGACTGGTCCAACATAGAGCTAAAAAAAATAAATATTAATTAAAAAAAATTAAAAGAAAAAAAAACAAGAGGCCCAAGAGGGCCTGTGGACGCTCTACTGGCTCATGATAAAGTTTATGTATAAGGGGCCATAAGTCTTTCAAAAATCATTCAACCATAACATGGCAATGACAGGTGCAACTAGGCTTAGTACTGATCATCCTCACCAAGATTCGCTGAAATCTGGCAAAGAGTTCAGAAGAGACTAATCTGGACAAAGTTTGTGTATTAAAACATTTAAAGGGTCACAACTCTGCCAAAAATCATTCAACCGAAATATGGCGATGATATGCACAACTAGGCTTGATACTGATCATCCTTGTCAAGTTTCGTCTGTATCCAGCCAGGGGTTCAGGAGAACTAGCCCAGAAAAAAATTGTGGTATCAAAATCCTTTAAAGGGCCATAACTCTGCCAAATATCTGTAAACCGAAACGTGACGATGATATGCACAACTAGGCTTGGTGCTGATCATCCCTGCAAATTTTCATTGAAATCTGTCGAGGGGTTCAGGAGAAATAGATCAGAACAAAGTTTGTGTATTAAAACCTTTAAAGGGCCATAACTCCGCCAAAAATCATTCAACCGGAATATGGCGATGATTTGCACAACTAGACAAAGAATTGATCATCCCTAAAAAGTTTCGTTTAATCCAGCCAGGGGTTCAAGAGAACTAGTCAGAACAAAGTTTGTGTATTAAAACCTTTAAAGGGCTTTAACTCCGCCAAAATCATTCAACTGGAACACGGTGACTATGTACAACTAGGCTTGGTTCTGATCATCCCTGCAAAGTTTCAATGAAATCCGGCCAAATGAAGGCCCATTCGTCTTACTGAGGCCAAGATATAGCATATTTCAGAAAATCAAGGGCCATGACTCCGATGTAAATGGTCCAATCTGGATGCTTTTCGAACTTGTCCAAGCTTTCATTGATATTAACAATCTGGTACAGTTTCTTAAAGATTGGATGAAAGATGAAGGCCTTATCGTCTTAACGAGGCAAAATATAGGTTTTTTAACTAAATCAAGGGCTATAACTCCACCGTTACTGGTCCGATCTGGCTGTTTATCGAACTTGACCGAGCTGTCATTGATATTAACAATCTAGTAAAGTTTCATAAAGATCGCATGAAAAATGAAGGCCCTATCATTTTAAAGAGGCAAAGTATAGCATTTTTAACTAAATCAAGGGCCATAACTCACCTGTTACTGGTCCGATCTGGCTGGTTTTCAAAATTGTATGAGCTGTCATTGATATAAACAATCAGGTAAAGTTTTGTAAAGATAAGATGAAAGATGAAGGCCCTATCGAATTAACGAGGCAAAATATAGCAATTTCAACTAAATCAAGGGCCATAACTCATTTGTTACTAATCCGATCTGGCTGGTTTTCGAAATTGTCTGAGCTGTCATTGATATAAACAATCAGGTAAAGTTTTGTAAAGAACAGATGAAAGTTGAAGGCCCTATCGAATTAACGAGGCAAAATATAGCATTTTTAACTAAATCAAGGGCCATAACTCCGCTGTTACTGGTCCGATCTGGCTGATCTTCGAAATGTCCAAGCTTTCATTTATATAAACAATCTGGTAAAGTTTGGTAAAGATCGAATGAAAGATAAAGGCCCTATCGTCTTAACGAGGCAAAATATAGCATTTTTAACTAAATCAAGGGCCATAACTCTGCTGTTAATGGTCCGATCCTGCTAGTTTTCGAACTTGTCCTACTCTCATTAATATAAACAATCTGGTGAAGTTTGGTAAAGATTGGATGAAAGATGAAGGCCCTATCATCTTAATGAGGCCAAATATAGCAATTTTAACTAAATCAAGGGCAATAACTCCGCTGTTAATGGTCCGATCTAGCTGGTTTATGTACTTGTCGGAGCTTTTATTGATATTAACAATCTGTGCAAGTTTGGTAAAGATCAAATAATAAATGAAGGTGCTAGAGTTCACAAGGCTTAATATGGCATTTTTCAGCAAAACAAGGGCCATAACTCCTGTGAAATTATTTCGATCTTGACAGTTTTCGAACTTGTCCGAGCTTTCATTGATATAAAGACACTGGCAAAGTTAAGTAAAGGTTCGATTAATATTGAAGGCCCTAGAGTGTTCACAAGGCAGAAAATAGCATTTTTCAGAAAAAACAAGGGCCAGAACTCCGGTGTTACTGATCCGATTTAGCTGGTTTTCGAATTTGTTTGAGCTTTCATTGATATTAACAATCTGTGCAAGTTTGGTAAAGATCAAATAATAAGTGAATGTGCTAAGAGTGTTCACAAGGCAGAAAATGGCGTTTTTCAGAAAAAACAAGGGCAATAACTCTGGTGTTACTGAACCAATTTAGCTGATTTTCGAACTTGTCGAAGCTATCATTGGTATTAACAATATGTGCAAGTTTGGTAACGATCAAATAATAAATGAAGGTGTTAGAGCGTTCACAAGGCAGAAAATGGCAATTTTCAGAAAAAACAAGGGCCATAACTCCGGTGTTACTGATCCGATTTGGCTGGTTTTCGAACTTGTCCGAGACTTCATTGATATTAACAATCTGTGAAAGTTTGGTAAAGATCAAATAATAAATGAAGGTGTTACAGCGTTCACAAGGCAGAAAATGGCAATTTTCAGAAAAAACAAGGGCCATAACTCCGGTGTTACTGATCCGATTTGGCTGGTTTTCGAACTTGTCCGAGCTTTCATTGATATTAACAATCTGTGCAAGTTTGGTAAAGATCAAATAATAAATGAAGGTGCTAGAGTGTTCACAAGGCTTAATATGTCATTTTTCAGCAAAACAAGGGCCATAACTCCGGTGAAATTTATCCGATCCGACTGGTTTTCGAACTTGTCCGAGCTTTCATTGATATAAAGACACTGGCAAAGTTTCGTAAAGATTCGATTAATAATGAAGGCTCTAGAGTGTTCACAAGGCAAAAGTTAACAGACGGACGACGGTTGGACGGACGACGGATGACGGACAACTCGCCATCCCATAAGCTCTGCTGGCCTTCGGCCAGTAGAGCTAAAAATTAAAAATTAAAAAAAAAAAAATAATTAAAATTAAAAAAATTATAAAAAAAAAGAATAAAAATAAATAAATATTAATTTAAAAAAATAATTAAAAAAATAAAAGTTTGGTAACGATCGGATGAAAAATAAAGGCCCTCTCGTCTTAACGAGGCAAAATATAGCGTTTTGAACTAAATCAAGGGCCATAACTAAGCTGTTACTGGTCCGATATGTTTGGTTTTCGAACTTGTCCGAGCTTTCATTGATATTAACAATCTAATAAAGTTTGGTAAAGATCGGATGAACAATGAAGCCCCTATCGTCTTAATGAGGCAAACTATAGCATTTTTAACTAAATCAAGGGCCATAACTCTGCTGTTCCTGGTCCGATATGGCTAGTTTTCGAACTTGCTTGAGCTTTCATTGATGTTTTTCAATCTGATAAAGTTTGGTAAAGATCAGATGAACAATGAAGCCCCTATCGTCTTAACGAGGCAAAATATAGTATTTTTAACTAAATCAAGGGCCACAACTCCGCTGTTACTGGTCCGATATGGTTGGTTTTCGAACTTGTTCGAGCTTTCAATAACATTAACAATCTGATAAAGTTTGATAAAGATCGGATGAACAATAAAGCCCCTATCGTCTTAACGAGGCAAAATATAGCATTTTTAACTAAATCAAGGGCAATAACTCTGCTCTTACTATTCCGATATAGCTGGTTTTCGAACTTGTCCGAGCTTTCATTGATATTAACAATCTGATAAAGTTCGGTAAAGATTGGATGAAAAATGAAGCCCCTAGCGTCTTAACGAGACAAAATATAGCATTTTTAACTAAATAAAGGGCCATAACTCCGCTGTTACTAGTCCGATATGGCTGGTTTTCAAACTTGTTCGAGCTTTCATTGATATTAACAATGTGGTAAAGTTTGGTAAAGATATGATGAAAAACGAAGGCCCTATCATCTTAACGAGGCAAAATATAGCAATATAGCATTTTCAACTAAATCAAGGACCATAACTCTGGTGTTACTGGTCCGATCTGGCTGGTTTTCGAACTTGTCCGAGCTTTCATTGATATTAACAATGTGGTAAAGTTTGGTAAAGATAGGTTGAAAAATGAAGGCCCTATCGTCTTAACGAGGCAAAATATAGCAATATAGCATTTTTAACTAAATCAAGGGCCATAACTCCGCTGTTACTTGGCCGATCTGGCTGGTTTTCGAACTCATCCGAGCTTTCATTGATATTAACAACCTGTTAAAGTTTGGTAAAGATTGGATGAAAAATGAAGGCCCTATCGTCTTAACGAGACAAAAGTTAACAACGGACGACGGACAACGGACGACGGACGGACGGACGGACGACGGACAACTCGGCATCCCATAAGCTCTGCTGGCCTTCGGCCAGTAGAGCTAAAAAAATTAAAAAAAATTAAAAGAATTTAAAAAAATAATAATTTAAAACAAATTAAATTAAATAAATAAAAAAAAAATAACAAAAAAAACAAGAGGTCAATGACCTTGAAGCTCTACTGATTGATTTTGATTTCAGGAAGTAGTCGCTACAGACTTGTTTTTTGAAAATCTATTTTTAACCGTTGCGGCCATCTTGAATTTCCGGCCGACCTGACATTTTGCTAAGATCAATAAGACATTAAGAGCAACATTCCTGTGAAGTTTCATGAAAATCCGTCAGGTAGTTTCAAAGAAGTAGTCGCTACAAGTTTTCATTATATAACTCTATGTAAACAAAGCAGCCATGTTTAAGGTCAAATCAAAACGATTTTCGACAAGGACCAACATCATGTCATACTGATCATTTTAGAAAAAGTCCCATATCAATATCTCTTATTGTTTTGAAGAAGTAGTCGCTACAAACTTATTTATTTTAAATCTATTTTTAGCTGTGGCGGCCATCTTGAATTTCCGGCCGACCTGAAATTTTTCTAGGATCACCTAGACATCAAGAGCAACATTCCTGTGAAGTTTAATGAACATCCGTCAAGTAGTTTCAGAGGAGTAGTCGCTACAAGTTTTTACTGTATATAACTCTATGTAACCAAAGATGGCCACTGGCAGCCATGTTTAACGTCGAATCAAAATAATTTTCCACAAGGATCTACATCATGTCATGCTGATCATTTTAGAAAAAGTCCCATATCAATATCACTTATAGTTTTCAAGAAGTAGTCGCTACAAACTTATTTTTTAAAAATCTATGTTTAGCTGTGACGGCCATCTTGAATTTCCGGCCGACCTGAAATTTTGATAGGATCAATTAGACATCAAGAGCAACATTCCTGTAAAGTTTCATGACAATCCGCCAAGTAGTTTCAGAGGAGTAGTCGCTACAAGTTTTTACTATATAACTCTATGTAAACAAAGATGGCCGCTGGCAGCCATGTTTAACGTTGAATCAAAACGATTTTTGACTAGGATCAACATCATGTAATGCTGATCATTTTAGAAAAAGTCCCATATCAATATCACTTATAGTTTTCAAGAAGTAGTCGCTACAAACTTATTTTTTAAAAATCTATTTTTAGCTGTGACGGCCATCTTGAATTTCCGGCCGACCTGAAATTTTTCTAGGATCAATCAGACATCAAGAGCAACATTCCTGTAAAGTTTCATGAATATCCGCCAAGTAGTTTCAGAGAAGTAGTCGCTACAAGTTTTTACTATATAACTCTATGTAAACAAAGATGGCCGCTGGCAGCCATGTTTAACGTTGAATCAAAACGATTTTTGACTAGGATCAACATCATGTCATGCTGATCATTTTAGAAAAAGTCCCATATCAATATCACTTATAGTTTTCAAGAAGAAGTCGCTACAAACTTGTATTTTAAAACTCTATTTTTAGCTTTGGCGGCCATCTTGGATTTCACATCAACATGAATTTTTGCTAGGATCAACTAGACTTTATGGGCAACATTTCTGTAAAGTTTCATGAATATCCATCCAGTAGTTTCAGCTGTGAAGTCGCTACAAGTTTTTACTATATAACTCTATGTAAACAAAGATGGCCGCTGGCAGCCATGTTTAACGTTGAATCAAAACGATTTTTGACTAGGATCAACATCATGTCATGCTGATCATTTTAGAAAAAGTCCCATATCAATATCACTTATAGTTTTCAAGAAGAAGTCGCTACAAACTTGTATTTTAAAACTCTATTTTTAGCTTTGGCGGCCATCTTGGATTTCACATCAACATGAATTTTTGCTAGGATCAACTAGACTTTATGGGCAAAATTTCTGTAAAGTTTCATGAATATCCATCCAGTAGTTTCAGCTGTGAAGTCGCTACAAGTTTTTACTATATAACTCTATGTAAACAAAGATGGCCGCTGGCAGCCATGTTTAACGTTGAATCAAAACGATTTTTGACTAGGATCAACATCATGTCATGCTGATCATTTTAGAAAAAGTCCCATATCAATATCACTTATAGTTTTCAAGAAGAAGTCGCTACAAACTTGTATTTTAAAACTCTATTTTTAGCTTTGGCGGCCATCTTGGATTTCACATCAACATGAATTTTTGCTAGGATCAACTAGACTTTATGGGCAACATTTCTGTAAAGTTTCATGAATATCCATCCAGTAGTTTCAGCTGTGAAGTCGCTACAAGTTTTTACTATATAACTCTATGTAAACAAAGATGGCCGCTGGCAGCCATGTTTAACGTTGAATCAAAACGATTTTTGACTAGGATCAACATCATGTCATGCTGATCATTTTAGAAAAAGTCCCATATCAATATCACTTATAGTTTTCAAGAAGAAGTCGCTACAAACTTGTATTTTAAAACTCTATTTTTAGCTTTGGCGGCCATCTTGGATTTCACATCAACATGAATTTTTGCTAGGATCAACTAGACTTTATGGGCAACATTTCTGTAAAGTTTCATGAATATCCATCCAGTAGTTTCAGCTGTGAAGTCGCTACAAATAAAAGTTTACGGACAGACGGACAGACGGACAGACAGACGGACGACGGACTCCGCACCACGGCATAAGCTCTGCTGATCTCTGATCAGTAGAGCTAAAAAAATAATATAAAAAAAGAAAGTCATAAAATCTGGTAAAGTTTGGCAAAGATCAGATGCAAAATGAAGGCCCTATCGTCTTAACGAGGCAAAATATAGCATTTTTAACAAGATCAAGGGCCATAACTCCGCTGTTACTGGTCCGATCTGGCTGGTTTTCGAACTTGACTGACCTTTCATTGACATTAACAATCTGACAAAGTCTGGTAAAGATCGGATGAAAAATGAAGGCCCTATCGTCTTAACGATGCAAAATATAGCATTTTTAACTAAATCAAGGGCCATAACTCCGCTGTTACTGGTCCGATATGACTGGTTTTCGAACTTGTCCGAGCTTTCATTGATATTAACAATGTGGTAAATCTTGTTCGAGCTTTCAACGACATTAGCAATCTGATAAAGTTTGGTAAAGATCGAATGAACAATGAAGCCCCTATAGTCTTAACAAGGCAAAATATAACATTTTTAACTAAATCAAGGGCCATAACTCTGCTGTTACTAGTCCGATACGGCTGGTTTTCGAACTTGTCCGAGCTTTCATTGATATTAACAATGTGGTAAAGCTTGGTAAAGTTAGGATGAAAAATGAAGGCCCTATCGTCTTGAGGAAAAATATAGCAATATAGCATTTTTATCCAAATCAAGGACCATAACTCCACTGTTATTGGTCCGATCTGCCGGTTTTCGAACTTGTCCGAGCGTTCATTGATATTAACAATGTGGTAAAGTTTGGTAAAGACAGGATGAAAAATGAAGGCCCTATAGTCTTAACGAGGCAAAATATAGCATTTTTAACTAAATCAAGGGCCATAACTCCGCTGTTACTGGTCCGATCTGGCTGGTTTTCGAACTTGTCCAAGCTTTCATTGATATTAATAACCTGTTAAAGTTTGGTAAAGATCGGATGAAAAATGAAGGCCCTAGCGTCTTAACGAGACAAAAGTTAACGACGGACGGACGACGGACAACTCGCCATCCCATAAGCTCTGCTGGCCCTTGGCCAGTAGAGCTAAAAATTATAAAATGACAATGAATTTGGGGGGATGCTCCCCTCTGCCTACCCCTCCAAAGGGATCTGCAGTGGTCCTATTCTTTGCCCAGTGACCAAACAGGGGCCCCCGGCTAGAAGGTTAGACTCCAATCCTATTATGAGACTAAGCCTCATCAACATGCAGATAAAAACGTAACATGTGGATTCAGAAACTTCACAACTGCTGGAGAAACAGTAACTACAAGAGCACCACAAATGGTACGTCAAATAATATGGTCATCAAAACTGATTTTTCATAAAGAAAAAGAATGTGACCTTAACCTTCAACCTATTAGCCCCAAAATGAAATAGGGTTATCTTTTTACCATGGGTATTATTCTGTAAGTTTCAATACTTAAGAGATAACCATGCTAAGATTTTCAATCTGGGATGGTATGTGAGTGGTTTTACGGTCTGAGAATTTTGTTTTATTGCGGTATCCTGCAATCCGATTGAATGACGTTCAAAAATTTGTGAATATTAAATAGAGAATAACCAAAATTGCAAATCCAGTCATGTGACGTTAAACCGTCAAAAATGTGATGTCATTTATTTGACAACATTTGTGAGATAAACTGTCAAAACACTGAAATGTGTCAGAAACAGGTTAACCAGTATAAACAATTTGAGTTTTGCGACAGTATATCAGCCGTTTAATGGTCACAAATCGTGTCCACCAGCTCCGCTATTTGCGACCATTAAACGACCGATATACCGTTGCAAAATTAAAAAATTTCAATATAGTTAACCCTATAATTATAATTAATCTCTTCTTTAACAATCATGCGAGGGTTAGGCAATGGTATCCATTATCGGTCCTCCTGACTGCCGTGAAACCACACTGGGCTTGATCAAATAAATATGAATGAATAAATGAATGGTGTTTTACGGCACGTCGACACATAAATAGGTCATATTGTGCGCAAAAAATAAATATGAATAACAAAATTAAAATTTCATCAATTTATATTTCTATAATAGTTCAGTAGAAAACAATGAAACGCAAACAAGCAAAAACCACCATGTGCATATTTTAATACAAAAAAACAACAGGGAAATATATATCATCAATAATAATTATATTAAAAACAAAACAAATATTTTATTAAATAGCATTAAAAGGTTGCAGTAATGTTTCTATAATGAATAGCACAAACAGAAAATAGCAGAGATTACAAGTATATACTTCCATTAAAGTAAATTAAAACTAATAAAAAACTGTAAAAAAAATCTTTATTGCACAGGAACAAAGTGCTTTGTTTAATAATATAATTTGTTTATAGAAAGAAAAGATAACCTTTTATAATCCTATTGGCTATTCCATTAAAACATACCCAGGACCCCAGGAAGGCAGTTTAATAAACATCTATGGGTGAATCCTATTTTCCCAAATTTTTTCTTTAAACTCAATTTTGCATCTATGGGTGGGTTTCAATTTCAAAAGTGCCTTCCTGGAGTCCGATGTATGTTTTAATGGAACAGCCCTAAACGACACCTGACCATTCACACTTTCCTCGTCAGACATACATTTTATGTGCAAGACCCATCACAAAGTTGACCTGGTATTTTATGAAGTACCAACACACAAATGTTCTATTCCCTGCCAGAGTACTCAGTGGCCATATTCTTACCTGAAAAGGGACAAACCAAGGTAACAACAGTGATGCCGATTTTCATCAATATTGTATCAAAATATGCTGGAAGGATCAGCGTTAATGAACCCATGATGATCAAAATAATAATTATATGAACCCAAGATTACCAATATAATTATACAAACCCATGATTCTCAAAATAATTTAACTGAATTGGGTTTTCGGCGCACCAACACATGAAATGTTATATGGCGCCTAACAGGAATGAACGTGCCAGGCTCATCCTCCATTTACATCAAGATAAAAAACCACACGGGGTTCAAAATAATATGAACTCATGATGATCAAAATAATAATTATATGAACCCATGATGATCATAATATTCATTATCCCAAATTAAAGGACCAGTAATGACAATTATTAAATAAAACATTTCCATCAAGTTTATATTCTGCCAGTTTAATACCTGGTGGACAGGACTTGAAAACCTTTGATAGGACCGCTGTTTCGATGTTTTTTTTCAAGTCCCAACTACCAGTTGTTGTTTTTTTATATCGCATACTATAAAACTGATGGATCTATTGTATTTCTTATCTGACATGGACGTTTATGTATAAAAAATACAGGATGTTTATCAATATAATACCCACTTTTTTGAGAGATAGAACTTATACAAATTCTCACAACTTACACTGTATGCAATAAAAAATGTAAAGCAATAAATTACTACATATAACAAATTGAAATGGGGTTTTAAGGCGCACCAACACATGAAAGGTTATATGGCGCCTAACAGGAATGAACATGCCAGGCTCATCCTCCATGTACATCGAGATAAAATATGGAGAACGGGCCTAGAACATTCTCACCCTGAACTGCAGAGTTGCTGCAAATTCTATTGTAGACACTCCATTTATGCTGGAGCCACGTTATAGTTTTTCTGCCACTGCTCTAGTGATATGAGCGAGATGGCACCAGAAACAATGCAAGGGTCGTGATGAAGACCTTTAATGAGCATGAACAAAAAAAAGAAGATAAAATGAATATGAATTTGGGGGGTTTCTACCCCTTTGCCTTCCTCTCCATCGGGATCTGCAGTGGCCCTATACTTTGCCCAGTAACCAAACGGGGCCCCCGGAACCACATGGGTTTTAACTAAGTGGACTTGGACTTCACACACTAACTAGATGCATAATAATTACCTAATGAGTATAGGCAGACAGCCTTTCATAATTATGTCAGTATTTAAAGGGACACCCTGCAATTCTGAAGCATTTCTCAAATGTTAAAATAAGCATCTCAATCCAATATCATTCTGACTAAGTTATGGGCCTTTATCAGATGTATTCACTGGATTATGCTGAAAACGTTTACAAAGTTTTATTGCTGTAGACCTAATACTTTGAAAGTTATTAGCCACAATCAGTTGTAAGGTGAAAGGTAATAGGCAGACAGACGAATGGACAATGCCACCATATAATGCATTCCTGTATCAAGGTAATATTATTTGCAGTTGACAGTTTTTCTTCGTTATTCCACCAAAAGTTTAAAATGCAAATATAATTTGGGCACCACATTCTTTTTTTTTCATAAGTGAATTGAGGGGTCCTTAACAGGTTTTCGTTTTGTGTTTCCCCTGTACAGAAAAAATCTTCACATTCTGAACTCGAACATCAGGGGATGTTTTACACATATACAGATGTCTATTTATGCAAGCATATAAAACACAAACATCAAACATCATGTATGATATGCATTCACAAACATCAACCATCCTTGTTCACATTTAGTATTGTAAATAAGAGTTCATTGCACAAAACATTGTAAATCACAAATGGCTGGCTCCCAGCTCACACCATGCAGGGTATCAAAACACTTGTCGTTCTGCTCAGAATTCTACTCGTCCTATATTTTACTCAGGATTTATATTAGACTCAAGGTGTATTATTAACTATCAATGAGCAGACAACACACACATTATAAACAAGAAATGTCACCAATAAGTGACAAATGCTCTCATTCGACCTTTGACCTCCAAGTGTGACCTTGACCCTTGAGATTGGATCCGATTCTTGCAAGACATACCTTCTCATTGTGGTTAACATTTGTGCAATTTTCTTGGAAATCTCTTCATTTCTTTCAAAGTTATGGCTGTGACATGATTGTTTTGAACGAAGGATGAACAAACGGATGGAGGGCGCGATTACTATTTGCCATTTCAATAGAAAACTTTACAGTAATCCCACATTCATACAAAAGGTGTGCATCTGCAATTTGCGACCAGGTGATATATAGCTACCCTTCAAATGATCGATGCCTTGTTTCACATGATCAGTTATAAATAATATCAAACAATATATGCTTGTGCAGATTTGTCACCTA
Source organism: Cyrtodaria siliqua (assembly GCA_037043455.1). Taxonomy (NCBI): domain Eukaryota; kingdom Metazoa; phylum Mollusca; class Bivalvia; order Adapedonta; family Hiatellidae; genus Cyrtodaria; species Cyrtodaria siliqua. The sequence continues at coordinate 168,256 of JAWPHD010003601.1, forward strand.
AAACTTGAAGTATATATACACTATGCATGTGACAGATATTGCGGTTTCATCTAGAAACTAATCTGATACAGTGAGAATTGTGAATTAATTTTGCTGCAAAATCCCAGTATGAATTTATGTGCATGTATAATGAATATTGAATTGGTGATGCTGAATACATTGATAAAGGTAATTTTAGCAAAATAGTTGCTCAATGAATTACAGTAACGATGCAATAATAAATTAATCATGTAAGGGGATTGATGGGAGTAAGCGACTGGGATTCAATGATACAAGGGGACTTGTGGAGGGAAGCCGCTGCGATTGAATGACATAAGGAAATTGGTGCAGGTAAGTGGCCATGTTGGATTCACTGTGCTAGATTTAATAGCATTCTGCCATATTGGATTCACTGTGCTAGATTTAATAGCATCCCACCATGTTGAATTTATTGTGCTCAATGTAGAATCATTCCGCAATGTTGGATTCACTGTGCTAGATTTAATAGCATCCCATCATGTTGAATTTATTGTGCTCAATGTAGAATCATTCCGCAATGTTGGATTCACTGTGCTAGATTTAATAGCATTCTGCCATGTTGGATTCACTGTGCTAGATTTAATAGCATTCCACCATGTTGGGTTCTATTTCACTGTGCTAGATTTAATAGCATTCGGCCATGTTGGATTCTATTTCACTGTGCTAGATTTAATAGCATTCCGCCATGTTGGATTCTAATTCACTGTGCTAGATTTAATAGCAGTCTGCCATGTTGGATTCACTGTGCTATATTTAATAGCATTTCACCTTGTTGGATTCACTGTGCTATAGATTTAATAGCATTCTGCCATGATGGATTCACTGTGCTAGATTTAACAGCATTTTTGCTAGATTTAACAGCATTTTACTAGGCTGTATTCACTGTGTTAGATTTAATAGCATTCCGCCATGTTGGATTCACTGTGCTAGATTTAATAGCATTCTGCCATGTTGGTTTAACTGTGCTAGATTTTATTACGTTATGCCAAATTGGATCAATGTGCTAGATGTAGCAGTGTAGACTAATGCCCGAATAAGTGTGATAATAAATAAGCAGTGAGGATTCTGGTGATTGGTTCTTGTTGCTCTTAATAAATGTACCTTTGAAATGTTGAGTTAAATTGTGGTTTAAGGTGCCCCACTGATCAACACAAAAAGGTTATATGTCGCCAACAGGATCAAAACTTAAAATATTCCTTAATTCTCAAAGTGACACAACGTGTGTTTGTCTGTGTATTTCGCAAGTTTCAGTCCCATTGTCTGTTAGGGCACCATAGAGTCTGGACTATATGACACAACCTAAGGTTTATAGTTCCAACACAACTTTTGAATAAAGCTAGTAAGTGGGTCTATCTATAACTGTGACTCCAGCGTAAGATCTGCCCGTCATCATGCTTGTGGGCAGTAACGACCAGACATTCGCTTTAGGATCGTAACATTCTACAGAGCCGAGATTTGAGGAACCATCATCACCACCAACTACGTATATTAAACCACTGTTGGCCACCACACCTGGAATGGAGAGAGAGATTATACATGCAGTGTTCATTACTGGAGATATATGGAGCCTGTGACTCTTACTAACTGACATGGTTTAGTCATAGATTGAGTACTTAGGGCTATTCCATTTAAACATACCTCTACTCCGCAGACGGCAAAAAAATAAATTCTTTGCATGGTTACCTGTAGACAAGAATCACTTCTACACGTAGGCAACATGACACAGTAATCATTTCCATGATATAGTGTATTAAAAAGAACTGCTTCTATCGCATCTCTGCGATGCTTTAAGTTTGTCCATAGTCATGCTTTGCGAAGCAAGCTGCCCTGCGTTGGACAGCTTCAATCTGATTAATGTAGCGTTCATTGTGACAGTGAAGCAGTATTCCAGTTGCGATCAGACTAACGTTTAGTAGGCCATAGACTTAAGTGGTTCTGAATGTACTTTGATGTTTTTGCGAAGGAATCCTAATGTTTGATTTGCTTTTTTGGTGATTTTGGTGATGTGTGTGTTCCACGTTAGATCGCCTGAAATGTACACGTCTAGATGTTTTGTTGATGTTGTTTCTTTGAGTTTTGTATTATGGTGGTAGTATGAAGTGTTTATGGGTGTTTTAGACTTGGTGATATGGATGACTTGGCATTTTGAGGGATAATTCCAATGGAGGTAGAATGAAGTGTTTATGGGTGTTTTAGACTTTGTGATATGGACGACTTGGCATTTTGAGGGATAATTCCAATGGAGGTAGAATGAAGTGTTTATGGGTGTTTTAGACTTTGTGATATGGACGACTTGGCATTTTGAGGGATAATTCCAATGGAGGTAGAATGAAGTGTTTATGGGTGTTTTAGACTTTGTGATATGGACGACTTGGCATTTTGAGGGATTAAATTCCATATCCCATTTTGATTCCCATTTTTCAAGTTTGGTAAGATCATTTTGTAGTGTTGCTGATTGTTTTTCCGTAGTGATTGTCATGTAAAGGACAGTGTCATCTGCAAATAACCTAACCCGAGAATTGACATCTATTGGGAGGTCATTTATATATGCAAGAAACAGCACTGGGTCGAGGACGTATCATTGAGGCACTCCAAAAGAAACAGGTAATGGTTTAAACATATTTTATTTCAACCTTTTTACAACATATATATATATATATATATTGGTACAGTACATAGTTAATAGGTATTGATGATGACCTGGATCCGTTGACCACCGCACTCTGTGTGCGGTTGTCTAAGAATGACTTTATCTTCCATATGAGAGTATTCCCTCTGATCCCTTTCGTTCAGCTTGAGAATCAGTTTCTCATGACTGACCTTATCAACTGCTTTGCTGAAATCAAGTAGAATCAGGTCTATTTGTTTCTTGGAGTGAACACCTTTGAATAGTTCATCCATAAGATTATGAGCTGCACTTCACATGACCGTCTTTCACGGAAACCATGTTGTAGTTCATAAAAGATTACTAGTATATTGAAGTGTTTAATGATAGAGGAGGCAAAAATATGCTCTAGAGTTCTACAGAGAATGTTCAATTAGACATCAAGAGCAATATTCCTGTGAAGTTTCATGAAACTCCGTGAAGTAGTTTCAGAGGAGTAGTCGATACAAGTTTTACTATATAACTCTATGTAAACAAAGATAGCCGCTGGCAGCCATGTTTAACGTCGAATCAGATCGATTTTAAGCAAGGACCAACATCATGTCATGCTGATCATTTCAGAAAAAGTCCCATATCAATCTCACTTATAGTTTTCAGGAAGTAGTCGCTACAAATTTGTCCCATTTTAAATCTAATTTCACATCTTCAATTTCCGGCCGACCTGAAATTTTGCTAGGATCAACAAGACATCAAGAGCAACATTCCTGTGAAGTTTCATGACTATCAAGTAGTTTCAGGAGTAGTCGCTACAAGTTTTACTATGTAACTCTAGGTAAACAAAGATGGCATTTTAGAAAAAGTCCCATATCAATATCATTTATAGTTTTCAAGAAGTAGTCGCTACAAACTTGTTTTTTAAAAATCTATTTTTAGCTTTGGTGACCATCTTGGATTTCATATCAACGTGAATCAACTAGACATCATGGGCAACATTCCTGTAAAGTTTCATGAAAATCCATATAGTAGTTTCATCAGAGAAGTCGTTACAAAAAAAAATTACGGACGGACGGCATAAGCTCTGCTAAAAATCATTTACATTAAATTATTAATAATTCTTAAAGATTTTTATTGTAGTTATAAGTTGTTAAATGTTTTAATTATACAATTAGTATAAAAAGAAATATAAAATCAGATAATTTTGTAAATTTACTTGTAGATATGTTCTTTTCCATTTTATATGTTTGAGCATAACTTTGAAGTGTTTGAACCTATATAACTATGTGACTCTTCAATATGGAGGAAATAAAACAGAAACATATCAAGAATTTTCTAAAAAAAAATTTTTTTTTTTGAAAACTCAGGGAAAAGTCATACTATAAAGAAAAGGATATGAATCTAGTTTTGAAATGTAGTCAAATTATTTAAACAATATATAATTTGGTCTCACAAATATCCAAAGCTTTGTTGCTAGGATAGCTGACATTGTATCCATATTAAAGCTAATGTGCCCTTTCGATTTAATATAGTAATTTGCTCCGACTGAGAATACGGATAACTAAAATATGCCAACCGCGATGTACATACCAGCGTTTCTTCTGCAGCTGAACATATCTGCTAGCTGTGACCATGAGTTTGTGTCTGGGTTGTACAACTCGACAGAGTTTCTGACCAATGGACCATCATGTCCCCCAACCGCATACAGCAGACCCTCTATCACACCAACACCTGCAATGACAATAAAGCAATCAGTACAACAGAATCCATTTTCCCCACGAAATGTGTCCATTTCTCTTTCTCTCTCTGAATTTGGACTTAGAAGTAACATTATAAGTAAATACTTGAAGTCTGTTTATCTCATTTAAGTTCAAGATCCCAAACTCCCAATATACAGATCACTCTAAAAACACTTATATCAATATTTATCTAGGAAATGGAACAATTTACTGATTTGCTTAGGGCTATTGCATTAAAACTACCCGGGACCCCAGGAAGGCAATTTAATAAACATCTATGGGTGAACCCTATTTTCCAAAATTTGATTGTTTATACTCAATTTTGCCTCTATGTGTGGGTGTTCAATTAGTGCCTTCCTGGGGTCCCATGTATGTCACTATGTTTTAATAGAATAGCCTATATAAATTAACTCTGATAATACTTATGTTTTTTTTTGTTGTGGTAATTCAGCATTCTGCTAATTTTATAAATAATTCCTATAGAAAAATGAAAATATTCGACACACTATAAATATGCTTAACATGTGCGCCACCTGTAACTAACTCATAAATCAAAGGTAAACACTTCCATACAATGTATATGAACAAGAAAATGTTTCAGAACACTAAATTCACTAAAAAGGTGTTCCTGGGAACACTTGTGTCGCCTGCTGGGTTTTTAAAGTTACGGCCAGTTATATGAGTTGGTTAGGTTACAAGTTATTGTTGTATGAAGCGGGGCATAACTTTGCCAAAATGGAAGTCATAGTTATTAGAGGTACGTGTAATAACATTCCTTGGGGTAAGATGATGTGTGTGAAGTTTTATGAACATAGGTCAAATACTTTTCAAGTTATAGCCAAGGTTAGGTTCCAGGTTAATGTGTTTTTGTTTGTATGGCGTCATTTGCAACACATGCAAGTTATATATGACGATCTATTTTTTTGTGGTGGAGGTAGAACTAGTACTGTACACCTCTTGCCATCTGTAAGAATTGACACTTCCTCACAAGTCGAGCTCCCAGTGGGATTCGAACCCACAGCGGTTAGAGGCGAAGGTTTACAAGTGACGTACAGACGACAACGGACAAAGTGATCCCTAAGTGTTTGCCAAGCTATGCAGGCGACAAAAAAGCCGAAATTTCAGACTTACCAGCACCACTCCGTCTACATGACATTTCTGCGACATTGCACCACGTATCGTCTGCAGGGTTGTATCTTTCAACTGAACTTAGACATTGCCTGGACGACCCGTCATACCCTCCCACTGCATATACAAAACCTGGAGAAGATGGGGACATCATAAGATTTATAATTTGTTAATTGAGAATGTTCGAGGCCCAAATTTAAGCTACTTTACTGAATGAATTATGAAATTCTGTCTGGCCTTTGGCTAGAAGAGCTTAACATGAATAACTTTAGTCAAGCCATTAAAGGTATAGATAACCATAATTTTATTTCTTCTTCGAGCTATCCAGCAACTGGTTGCTTGCTAGGAAGGCAATATCTAGTTCAACTCACCTTGCAGGACCCCCACCCCTACACTACTTCTCCTGGTGGACATGGCTGATATCATTCTCCACTCTCCACTCTGCACATCAAAACACTCAGCTGTATTTAAACCTACAACAAACAAATAGAAATATTACTGGAAAGGAAAAACACACAATTTTTTAATTTAAGGGACCCTAGGAACCTAGAGGTCTGATTTACATATTTTTATGAAAAGCTAACAGGCACAACTACAACTGTCAGTTTTTGGTCTTCTCATTTAATACTGTTTTTAATTTTCAAGCAGCTTAATTGGGGAAACATGAACAAATCTTTTAACTGCATTTTTGTTTATACTACGCCTTGCACAACAGGTTAGGGTTGCCCCATTTTGTGACAAGCGAATTCGGTAGCGACGTCACAGACATTTCTGCACCTTGATCGACGTTTCACCTCGATCAACGGTTCACCTCGTGAAAATCAATTTTGACACGGCTGGGGAAAAATGTGTGTAACTACCTACACGCGGTGTATAAAATGTACATAGGACTCGACTTACTAGTATTGTTTGTGTACATCATGACCTCACCATTTTGTGGCTTTTTATGTACACAGCCAGATGAAATGTCAAAAACGAAAAACACGTGTCCGAACATGGTGGTATTTCTTCGGCATACTTTAATCAGGACACGTTTATATTACACGCCTACCTACAGTGCCTGTCTAAATTAATGTCGCAAAAGCTCACAGTTCCTAAGATCTAAATATGTGTATTTTCAATATCCAGAAAGCTTATTACAGAAAATCATGACAGTTGCAGTATTTTTTCACTGAGAAAACAGTTTCACTAAGCGACACAAAATGAAGTTATATAAATCTAAAACAATAACACGGTGCCGAAAAAAAACAATGAGGGCAGAACAAATGTTGACATGCATATTGACAGATCAATCTGGTGACGTTCAGTTTTCATTGGCCAACAGTTACACGCTGGCAATCTCTGGACAATCGGAACTGATCAAGCAGGCTCTCAAAAGGCCATGTTTGATCAGGGTTTTGATGCGCTTTAAATTGATCACGTCCAGGTAAACGCTTGTCATTTTCAACGGGGCGAGAAAGGTCAAGACAGTACAACACAGACAAACTTTTGATTCGCCGCAAAGTGGAGTTTCTCTAACCTGTTGTGCAAGGCGTAGTATATATACACATTTTATTTTCTGCTTTTAGAAGAACTCGCTATACTATACTGTAAATGTTTGTTTTAAAAGAAATATATATGTCACTCTCTAATTGTGATGATTTGGAATAACATTTTCAAGCAGCTTATTTGGGGAAACATGAACAAATCTTTTAACTGTTTATTTATTTTTACATTAAATATGCTTACTATGGAAAGATTGTTCCTGATTTTAGTAACTGTAAGTGTAAGTTTTGAGTTATGTCCCTTCCCAAATAATTCAAGATCTCTTATATTAGAACTAGCTCTTGTAGTGTTAGAGCATTACTAATTTTCTAAACTTTTTTTCAAAAAGTATGAAAAGTAGACAAAGAGGCGAGGACATCAGGAGGTCTTTTTTTTTATAATTATGTCTCAAACGAAAAGATGGGATTACACTGTATACTGTTCCTCTTACTTTACCCAGGTTCCCTCCCGTGCATGAAAACTGGGCCCCTAGGGTCTTCCTCCAGCAATGAAGCTGGAAAGTTGCGATATCACCTTGGCTGTTTGTCCGACTAAAAATCCAATACTTTTCACCCATGGGACCTAGGGGAAGGGGTGTCAAGATCAAATATACAAACAATTCAATTTCAGTGTCATTTTTCTATATATTTTTAATTTGGCATCTATGAAATCATATCAAACAAGTTCTTTATTTCAACGTCTAAAGTGTGCCCAGGTGTCAGGTAGGTAGTGGAGATCATCTGTGTATTTTCCCTCAAATTATGCATGTTATGATTACACATTATATGAGGTTTTGCTCCATGGACACTCGTGGTAGTGTTGGGAATCGGACTAGAAAATTACTATCGATAATCGGCAAAAACAAAACCGATTGATAGTCGACTGTACAATCTTTTTCATGTACAGACGCAATATTATATATACACAGTGTTACCTGCCGAATCAGACCACCCTCTGGCCCAACAAATTTGGCCGATATAGACAGTCGGATTCAAATTTCAATCAAAAATTTCATTGATGAGAGAATACGAACATTGCCTCAATCCCAATCGCCTAGGCCGGGTTTTCATTTATTTCACATGTGTAATATTTACTACACTAAGCATACAATGTATGCTACTGTGATGTATGTATGCGACACTTTTCTAAAAAAAAATAAGATCGATTTTTTTTTAATATGCATTTTTCTGTAATACTTGAAGAATGCATGGGGATTTGCGATGCTGTGCCTTCCAATTGGCTTGTGTTAACTTTCAAAGCTTTTCTAACAATTAAAAAATGGACAGGTTTTATTATTTCGTAAAAAGTCATATAAAAAATAATCATTTTGACTCAAAATTATTTATATAAAATTAGATTTATACAAAATCAATTTTAAATACCTGAAGATCCGTCGAATCCTCCAACAGCATATATGAGGTCATTAAGTACTGCAACACCAAGTGTGCTACGTCGAGCCTCCATACTGGAACATGCCGTCCATGTGTCCTTCAGTGGATCATACATGTCTACTGTACGTACACGGAGAGAGCCATTGAATCCACCAACAGCGTACACTAGACCATTTATAAGTGCTACACCTGTAAAACAAACAGTACGAATTAATGCAGATACATTAGTAATTATAATGATTTGGAAATGCCAACTATTGACTGTGCAGTAAAAAGCTTTGTTATGGCTTATATTCCTTGTAACCCTGTGTAGTTCCCAGACAAAAATTGGACCACTGCTTATCTAGGCAGAGGTTAAAATCCCCCAGAATTCATGTTCATTTTGTCATTTTTGTCATGTTCCTTAACGGTCTTCATCACGATCCCTGTATTGCTTCAGATGTCACGAGTGGTGGCAGAAAACAATGATCGTGGCTCCAGCAAAAATGGAGTGTTTACAACAGAAACTGCAGGAACTTATCAGTTCTGCAGGTGAGAAGGTTCTAGGCCCAGTCCTGTTTTTATCTAGGTGTAAATGGAGAGGGGACCTGGAAGATTCTTTCATGTTGGTGCCAAATAATCTTTTTGTGTTTGCCCTAAAGCCCCAATTCAATTCCTTGTAATCACCTGCAAATCCCAAATGAACTTGTTTTTTTTACCCAAATAAAGTTATTTTCAGTTTTTCAAGTGTAGGAATTGTTCATAACCTTATTTAGTAGAAAAGGTTTATAGCTCAAGTTTTTCTACTTTCAAGTGTTGAATCAAATTTAATGTAGCTGACTTGCATTTAAAGCACAAAACATGCTGCATCTGAATATATACACATGCTGCAGGTGAATATATACACATGCTGCAGGTGAATATATACACATGCTGCAGCTGAATATATACACATGCTGCAGGTGAATATATACACATGCTGCAGCTGAATATATACACATGCTGCAGCTGAATATATACAAATGCTGCAGGTGAATATATACACATCAGGGCCCTCACGCTACTTTGGGGGAAGGGGCCCGCAGCCCTCAGAAGGGGGAATTTTTGTAACTGGGGGGAATTTTTACAACAAATAAAAAACTCTGTTTGATTAACACGTTTCACTTTATTAACATACATTCGTCAACCATCTGGTTCTTTTTCTGATAAAAAAACTCCACTTAATAACCATCAATGGCATGTTTTCATCGGAGATCCACACGTCCTGTGCACGATAAACAGTCTAAAACCAGTCTAATAATAATCAAAACGTCTTTTTCAAACCGGTAAACACGACATCGTGAGCATATCGTCTTGAAAATCGGATTTTTTTTTTGATTTTTTTTTACGAATTTCTGAGGGGGGAAAATATCAATTTTTGGGGGAAAAAAAGATACTTTTCAGGTGGGGCAGAAATTTATTCGGCGGAAGAAATGACCAAATGAGGGCCCTGCACATGCTGCAGCTGAATATATACACATGCTGCAGGTGAATATATACACATGCTGCAGCTGAATATATACACATGCTGCAGCTGAATATATACAAATGCTGCAAGTGAATATATACACATGCTGCAGGTGAATATATAAACATGCTGCAGGTGAATATATACACATGCTGCAGCTGAATATATACACATGCTGCAGCTGAATATATACACATGCTGCAGCTGAATATATACATACACCGTGTTGGAAATCAGACTGGATAATTACTATCGACAATTGGAAAACCAAAACTGATCGATTATCGATTGTACAATCTCTTCTTTTTTTCCACGTACAGACGCTATATTATATTATATAACAGTAACCTTTGCTGTTCTAGGTACCCTTTGGCTTTTAGACATCCTGTAGCATACTTGCCTACTTAAGCAGTAAATTGAGTGTAGAATTATAACATAAATAAATAAAAGTAACATAACCACAAGATGGGTGGAATTGCATGGTAAACAAAAATTGATTGTTAAAAATTAGGATCGCCTGTGGCCGATTTTAGGTCAGTTTGATTAGTTAACGATTATTAGCAACAATCAGCACATCACAATACATACATGTACATATCTATAATATATCTGCATCACTGTCAGACTAAAATATTTCAATTAAATACAAGTTGTTCCCAAAGAAACATCATTTTTTCCACCGCAAAACACTAATTCCGTGAATATAGCCACATCATTTAATAAGCATAATTTGTATTTTATTAAATTTGCATTAAATTAAGATATCTATTTTTTTCAATTTTCATTGAGGCGAACAAAACAACGTTATACAGATACATGATGTAAATATGCCACAATCTTACCACATCTACATCTGCGTGACGGCATCTCAGCCAGCTGGTACCATCTATCCTCCTTAAAATCAAAACACTCTACGCTGCGGATTGCTTTTGGTGCCTGGCCACCTATCACTAACATTACCTGCAAACAAAAAAATCATGGATTTTGTTTATAAATTCCACACAAAACATAAATTAACTAGAAATGTCGGATATCTGACTAATGCCCACTAAACACAAAACATTCAAGTGTGTCACATTGACCTTGTGGTGACAGGTGATCAGACATATGACAGAAAGTTGTTGTATGACCATATTAACCAACAAATAAAATGTGCAAGTAATATGAGCAAAAACGACAGACGGACAAGGCCAAAACAGTAAACACCCCACCAATTTTGGCTTAATTTAAAAATATTTAGCAAATCAATAGCAATATCAAACATATATATATATATAAAAGAATCATTTACAATTTTAATGTGTTTTGAAGGCTTCTATTTTAAAATTGAATATGATGGTCATAATATCAACAGAAAACACTTTCACAGATTTTTGGCCAGCAAAACTACCGTGTGTCCCTTTAAGGGATGACGATTATTGTTTCAAAGTACAATAGCATATTTATATGACTGCAATGTTCTCAAATGTACGGGCATATTTACCTTTGGAAGCCCTAGCAGGGTCCTGGGTAAAGTTCTAGGGGTCTGGTACGAGTAGCATATTTACCTTTGGAAGCCCTAATGGGGTCCTGGGTATAGTTCTAGGGGTCTGGTACGAGTAGCATATTTACTTTTGGAAGTCCTAATGGGGTCCTGGTTCTAGTTCAAGGGGTCTGGTACGAGTAGCATATTTACCTTTGGAAGTCCTAATGGGGTCCTGGTTCTAGTTCAAGGGGTCTGGTACGAGTAGCATATTTACCTTTGGAAGCCCTAGCAGGGTCCTGGGTAAAGTTCTAGGGGTCAGGTACGAGTTGCATATTTACCTTTGGAAGCCCTAATGGGGTCCTGGTTCTAGTTCAAGGGGTCTGGTACGAGTAGCATATTTACCTTTGGAAGCCCGAGCGGGGTCCTGGGTATAGTCCTGGGGGTCTGGAATATTGCCTTCTGCTCTCCCTTCAGTAGATGATATTTCATGGCCTCGATGAGGAAGTCCTTGCACCGACTGTTCGTCTTGACGAGGGGTTCCTCCTCGACGCGCTGTACCAGATATTCTTGTGTCATGAGCGGGAGACGGACATTCTCCATCAGTTGAGAGACGAGCTCATTTCTGTTGGTGATGTCGTGATGTACCCATGATATAACAGCTTCAAATACCTGTGGTAATAAGGAAAGAAAACGCATGTTTAAAATGTACTTTCCAAGACCTTTACCCAAGTGCTAAAAGTAGGACAGAAAAGAAAACAATTAGTTCATTATACATTAAAAACTACTTAATCAATAACCTCTGTTAACTCCTTTTTGTCATTGCAGGGATCACTCAGATCCAATACCATTTGGAGAGAAAAGTCTGACTTTGCAAAATTGTTTACTGCAAAGTGGTAAAAGTAATGGAATTTGTTAGCCATTCAACATTTTAGATGAGATATTGGAGAAAACAATGAGAAACCCTCCACGTTAAGTGAACCCGGGGCCTCCGGATTTGTAACCGGAGGCCCCGGGGTCAATCCTCCGTGGTGCCACTGAGTTCCGTCGGTGTGTTCTTGGGCAAGACACTTTTCCTTAGCCTCGTCCGTCGGATGGGGACGTAAACCGGGCGGTCCCGTGTATCAGTCTATCCTCCGAGCACGTTAAAGAACCATAGGAATCTATTCGATAATAAGAGTAGGGCAGGTCCCCGGATTCCTATGTATCCTTCCCCTCTCTCTGGGGCGGCCCTAAATAACCTGTACTGTGTTGATGAGCCGTTAAACAACATTCAATTCAATTCCACGTAAAGTGATCTCTGGCACAGAAGACCATTTTAAATTCCCAACAATGAAAATTTGCTCTTAATATATACCCTGTTAAGCGACCACCGGTCTTTTGCTTGCTTAAAATGCACAGTGCAATACAGCGAGGACTAATAAACACGTTTATCACATAACTTACGGTGTGGGAGTGGAATTACACCATTCTATATTTTCGATATCAGGGCCACCTCTGGCCAATTTTTTTCTTGCGCCACCACTTGCGCCAAATGAAAAAAGTTGGAGCCAAATTGGAGAAATTGGAGCCATTTTGCTCTAATGGCCCAAGCCATATTTCTTCTAGAGTTTTATGTATAAATGTATTTTAAATGTGAAAATAAGAGATTTGGTTTATATTTGGTACACTAAGGAATGAAATGAATAAAACCAAACAATATTAATAAAAATTATTTATATATATATATATGTTTTCGAACTCTCAATATTTGGAAAGTTTGCTTAAATCAACTAGCTGAACCTAATGTCAGCAGGAATCATACATAGAGGATTTCATTTGATTGTTTAAGATGTATAGGTAGGCCTTTATATCAGTAACAAGTTCAGAACCTGCCGTTTTTCCGTATTTCCGGAACCGCGAAAACCCATGACATTCGCTTATCTTTACGTCTTTTTTAATTTATTTTGAAAAGATGAACTGCCATATACATTAAAAACATATTTTGGCAATGAAATACACATAAAACCTCCTGGAAACTGATTAATAAACCAGTGTTTTGTGTAAAAATGTTTGCATTTTCTTGTGAAATCCAGATTCAGACACCTCGAAATTATGAATGAACAAACACAAAAACAAATGTCACGTGGATCTAGTCAATCATGTAAAATATGTAAATTAATGAGGTGTTGATTTGTGTTTGATTGGTTAGAACCTGATTGGCTAGATATTATTCAGTGGTGTAATACTTTATGGTTGCAAGGTGTTGCATGAGAGACTTGATTACCCCACGAGGTGAAAGCGACAGTCATCAATTGTTATTTAGGTATTAAGTTAATTACCGGAACATTAAAGATTATCAGCTTTGTTTGTTTATTTAATGTTAAGTGTTCGCGCGTGGTAGGTGTCAATTGGTTTGTTATGTTGTTTTAGACTACATTCAATGTACACTCGTCACGGTGATTAGTGTTGAGGTCTATTTGTAACAGGCCGATTACAGCAGAGAAATTAAACAAGTTTGGCTTTTTGGCAATTTCGATGTCGCCAAACACTTTCGCCAAAGTTTGCAATTTAGAGCCATTTTCTTTTTTCTTTCGCCATTGGCACCATTGGCGATGCCCAGAGGAGGGCCTGGAGTATGCGCTGTCAAAAAAAATCGATAATGACTATGATCCAATTCCCACGGTTTATGTCGGTTTCGCGTGTTAAAGCGACAGGCAAAATGCAATAAAAGTCGATATGTGAGTTATGTGATAAATAGAATCTAACATTCGTTCTCATTCATTATTGAATTTATTAAACTCGTTTAGGCAAGAGCCTCGCATTATATCATTTTGCAAACTCGTTTAATAAATTCAACAATGAATGAGTACTCATGTAAGAGCCTCGCATTATATCATTTTGCAAACTCGTTTAATCAATTCAATAATGAATGAGTACTCATGTAAGATCCTCTTTATACACAATCCTACCTGTTCTTCCGAGGTAACTGTCAACCTGTCACTAAGTATAAGTTTACACACATTCTGGACAGGTAAGGACAGAAACTCATCATAGTGAAACAATTCACTGAAAAACAAAGGAATAAATCATGTATATATATACATATATATATATATACCCATTATGCGCAGCGATGGTTGATATTTTTACTATTTAAAATACTGGTTTATTTGTAACAAATGTTAGAAAATTACCACTTTGAATCTTATGTATTATATATTAAGCAGCAATATCAAGGCCTCCTCTGGCCATTTTTTACCTTTCGCAACCAATTTCGCCAAATGAAAAAAGTTGGAGCCATATTGGAGACATTGGAGCAAAAATTGGCTCAAAGATAGCATATAATATTTTCGAAATTATTTTTATGTATTTTAAATGAAGTATAAATAGTTTAATAAAGCAATTAGTAATAATTATAATCATAAAATTATATTTAAAAAAGTATTTTACTCAATTTTTTACATAAAAATAAAACTTATTATTCTGGAAATGTTTCAGTTTCGAAATAAATACTGTACATGTATACAAGTACAAAATCTTATCTAGAATAATACTGATCACTGGTTTATTTTATCTTGTCAGTTATAATTAAAGCCTAATGTATACTTGACACCAAATGTGTGTATTTCAAACCTCATCATGGACAAGTGTTGCCTTCTGGACTTGGAAATAAGAGGTGCTAATTTTGAGCTATTAGGCGATTATACAGGTGAAAATTAAGGGGTATGACAAGATTGGAAAGTAATACACAACATTCATGACTGACATTGGATATTTCTTTTGCCAATCATATTCGAGAAAGTTATTTTTTATTGCCACTTTTATTATTTGTCTCATTTGGCTCCATTTGCGAATCCAAGACGAGGCCCTGAATGTTGCTGACATTGTGGGTTTGCTGTCTCTGTATCTGCCCATGAAAAAAGTCCCAACCCAAAACTGTTCCATGCAACTCTATATCAAAAACATTTTTTGTTTTGCTATCTTTTAACAATTTTAATTTCATAAGATTTTTAGTCTTTTGGGGGGAAAATATCGCCTACGACGTACCTACAGACCCAGATGAAATCCTGGGTTGGGTAACAGCAAACAAGTTCTTTTATAAGGATGACGTGATATACATTTTCTGATAGACGTATTTATATATCTTAAAGAGACAAACGGCAATCTTGAAATATTTTATCAAGCATAGAAACTAGCACAAAGATTTATTAGTCCAATATCATTTTGACTTTAAACTCATGTAATTAAATAAAATTTGGAGGTTTCAGTTGTTTGTCGTTATTTTACCATAGGTTTTGATATATTACTGATGTGATATATTCAACAAAAAGGAATTTATTAAAATAATTTGTTTTGAACTATTCAAACACTTATTAATAATCCTTTTTCAAATACGCAAATTATTTGCTAAAACTAACGGGATGCAGCACATTTTAAGAAATCAAGATCGCTGTGTGTCACTTTAATAACAAAATCAAGATGAAACTTCTTTTTCTAAGAAGACTTGACTACTCACGTAAAGTGTTGTTCGCAGTATGTATTAGCATATGCATAAAGTTCTGTACAAGCATGGAGATCCGCGAACGCCTTAATGCCGAGGGCGTTAGAGGGGTGGAGCTGAGATTGGAGGAACTCGCAGCAGGCATCTCGCACCTCCGTCATTTGTAAAATATTGGCCGCAGGGAGTAAAGTCTGTAAATTAAAATATTTGTTACAATAAAATGTTGGATAATAGAATTGCTTTAATAGGTAGATGGGTTCGTAATACTGGAGTTGTGTGATGTCAGTCATATCATTAAAATTATGTTATGCCGTCAGATCAAATGAGGGCATGGCGCAGTTGGTAGCGCGGCGGATTTGTAACTGGAGGCCCTGGGTTCAATCCTCCGTGGTGCCACTGAGTTTCGTCATTGTGTTCTTGGGCAAGACACTTTCCCTTTGCCTCGTCCAATGGATGGGGATGTAAACCGGGCGGTCCCGGGTATCGGTCTATCCTCCGAGCACGTTAAAGAACCATAGGTATCTATTCAATAATAAGAGTAGGGCCCGGTTCCCGGATTCCTATGTATCCTTCTCCTCTCTCTTGGGCGGCTCTAAATAAGCTATACTGTGTTGATGAGCCGTTAAACAACATTTAATTCAAATCAAAACATTACTATCAGCTATATAGAGATTATTAAATGGAGCAGATTATTAAGAATTCTTTCACACAATGGGAGGTGTTATTTTTTCACGAGTGAGCAGAACTAGACAAGCTAGCCTGTTAAATTCTCTATTTATTACATTTTCTAATCTGAATCCATTTTGTGGTGTTTACTTGTCTGACCAAATTCACAAATTCTCTAAATGCATCTGTAGATTGTTAGTTAATTTCTTTTAACATCAGTAAACAATTCTTCCATAGTTAATTAAAAAATAATTAAAGTTGTTATTTGACTTCATGCTTTACCTGTACATTATCTTCTGTGACCTGTATTTCAGATGTGTAAACGAAATCTATCAATAACACTAAAGCTGCTGGATCTATTTCTTGTAGCGTGATCCGGTCAGACTTGGCCTCTGCCAAATCACCCGTAAACATTGCGTAGAAATACTGACTACATGAACACAGGACTACTTTATGACATGGTATCTCAGTTGTGTCCACTAGCAGAACGACGTCACAAAGAATTTCCTGTCTGTAAAAAAAAATTCAGGTTAAATAAAAATCTTTTAAAGTACCTTTTTAATTATGTTACAGTTTGGTGAAACAATCTCATACAATTATTAAATAAAAATACACGTTTTAATAGTTTTCAATTTGCTATGAAAAGCAACAGAACTGAGCTTTTTTTCTGTAAATGATGAAAACGGTTAGGTAAGCCAATTAATAAGTATAATAATTTTTAATAAGACAAGAGGCCCAAGAGGGCCTGTGGACGCTCTACTGGCTAAAACAGCTCTTACAGATTTAGACAGATATAGCTAGATATAGCTCTCTTCTCCTATAGATTTAACAAAGGAAAATACATATAGCATTTTTCAACAAATCAAGGGCCATAACTCTGTTATTACTAACAAGATCTAGCTGGTTTTCGAAATTGTCCAAGATTTCATTGATATACCGCGCTTTGCACAACTAGACATCATACTGACGATTCCTGCCAAATTTCGTAGAAATCCAACAAGCCGTTTAAGAGCAGTAGCGCCGACAAGAAATTTAAAATAAAAATGTCAAAGGGCCATAACTCCGTCAAAAATCAGTGAACTGGAACAAAAGCGTGATATGCACAACTAGACATCTTACCGATGCTTCCTGCCAAGTTTCGTTGAAATTCAACAAGGCATTTAGGATGAGTAGCGCCGACAAGAAATTTTAAAGTAAGTGTCAAGTAATTAAAAAGATAATGAAAAAAAAAAAAAAAAAAAAAAAATTCAAATAAAAAAAAAATCAAATCAAAAAAAATAATAAAAAATTGAAATTGAAAAAATCAAATTAAAAACTAAAAAAAATATTATTTAAAAAAGAAAGAAAAGTTTTTGCCTATACAAGCAAGCCTAAGTAAGACTCACCATTTGAACAAACTTGGAAGAAGACCATAAGCTTATAGCAAATGCAAAATATTAAACCTCTGGCTCTTGCAGTTTCAGAGAAGATTTTTTAAATTTTTCCCTATACATGTCTATGTAAAACATGTGACCCTTGGGGCGGGGTCAAATGTGACCACAGGGTCACCATTTAAACAAACTTGGTAAAGGACCATAAGCTTATAGCAAATGCAAAATATTAAACCTCTGGCTCTTGCAGTTCCAGAGAAGAAGATTTTTTTCAGTTTTTCCCTATACAAGCATTTATGTAAAACATGTGACCCTTGGGGCGGGGTCAAATGTGACCCGAGGGTCACAATTTGAACAAACTTGGGGCGGGGACAAATTTGACCCCAGGGTCACCATTTGAAAAAACTTAGTAGAGGACCAAAAGCTGTTGCTACATGTAATACATAAGAGCTCTGTGCCTTGTGGTTTCAGAGAAGAAGATTTTTTAAAGTTTTTTCCTATATGTCTATATGAAAAACATGCAAAACCTCAATATACAAACTTTGGACCCCCGGGGCACAGCCATTTTTGACCCCGGGGACTTTATTTGAACAAACTTGATAGTCTAGGCGTTGGCGATCATTTTAAAAGAAAAACTGTTGAAATCTGTCCAGCGGTTCTGGCGAAGAAGATTTTTTAAGGTTTCGACCATATATGGTAATGGCAGCCATCTTGGATGTAGCGCTGACCTAATTTTAATAAATCTAAAAAGCATTCATCTAAGGATCATCCATGTGAAGTTTGGTCAAAATTAGCCAAGCGGTTTCTGAGGAGAAGTAGTTTGAAGAAAAGTTAACGGACGACGGACGGACGACAGACGATGGAAGACGGACAACACACCATCCCATAAGCTCTGCTGGCCCTTGGCCAGTAGAGATAAAAATTATATTTCCTGAGAAATAATATTGCAAAAATGCTTCATTTTAAACCACAATGTTTATAAAATATGGAGCAACATGTTACAACTGGACAATGCATCCATGGGAGATTTGAATGTAAAACTTTTTTCGGACAAATGCACATACGTACGGACAAGGATAACACAAAATACTTGTTCCGGTGCCATCAAACTATATTACGTGTTCCGAGTATTAACTTTCATACCCCATCCAACCCCTTCTCCAATAAGCGAAACGGGGTTGGCTGGGGTATGAAATAAAACCTTAATTTCGCTTAAACAGTTTGCATATTGTAAAATTAAAACATTTAATAGGTAATTTTAAACAGGTTATCGCATTTTTTCAGTCAAAAATGTTTTTAAATGTGTTTTATTGTCGAAATATCTGTTATAAAATCCTGCTAATATAAGCTTTCCCATCGCTTATTGGAATTGAGGCGGAACCACGTAATGAGTCCTCATCAAGGTATTAGATTCACAGTGTATTAGTGTCCTTTTTTTCTTAACATCCATATGATCCTATGGCGCTAATACAGCCATGTGCTGCCACATGCTACATGTATGCCTGCCTCCACGCGCAGCAGTATTTACACACTTACTTTCTCATCATGTTGAGATACTCGAATGCCTTATTGGTGTGATGTGGGTGTTTGTAGGCGGGACGTGGATCTCGACTTCCCATCAAAATCTTCGGTTTTACTTGTTGGTCGACTTCCATGCTCATGGATGCCATAGTGATTAAAGCAGGGAATGTCTATACCATTTACTGAGTAACATCAAACACCTATCATAGTACAGCTGAAATGAAATTTTATTTATATAGTTGATCTGAAAAGCTTAGAAACTATAAGGTTGAAGACACTTTATTATACTATTGCAGGCTCGGTAAAATGCCGTAAAATGCATATAAGGAACATTCTGTAGGATATGAAAATATGGTAAAACTTTTCGGAGAATTATCAGATACGGGAAGAAAATCAAGAACGATTTGCATACTTACGCCTTGATACTTCGGTAATGGGTGCATCTTTTTCTAGGTTGAAGTCATATTTGTCCATAAGTATTCCGTAAGTTTAGGGAGAAGTGGAAGCAATGCAATTTAACTGTCTATTTTTGGATGTTATAAACTCGAAAATACATTTACTGGATATTTTCCTGAGCCACTTTGCAGATTATACGATGGTTCCTATTACTGGCTTTATGGTGACCGAACATTTCCATTCAAGTAGTAATGTTGGATATTATATTATTCTAATTGACCTTTATTTGTAACCAGTTTTACTAGTATGCCTTTATTTGTTAAAACATCAATGGTATGTTTCGTCAAATTTTTATTTTATTAAGTATAATGGGTCATGTGTGAGCGCCGCCATGTAAAACGCATCTAAAGGGAAGGCCCTGATTATGGATTTTTATGTTGTTGAAAAAACATATATGAACTGTCAACAAAAAGTGGCAATTTACACCATCAGGATTTTATTGTAAATAATAAAAGATACATGAAAAAAAAATTGTGATTAACTGCATTAAATGTTTGAAATAGGAAACCGTTTCGAAATTTACTCATTATATATCAATAATTACAACTTTGTAAAGAAAAGATGCACTCGCAGGTTTTTGTGAGTGCTAAAAATATCAACTCGCATTTTCTCCAATGAACTTACATTTTGCGAGTGCTAAATTCGAGCTCTGGAGGCTGCGGTCGCAGTGTTATTAAGCAGCTTGCATTTGTGAATAACTGAACTGAATTGAATATTGTTTAACGGCTCATCAACACAGTATAGGTTATTTAGAGCTACCCCAAAGAGAGGGGAAGGATACATAGGAATCCACGAACCGTGCACTACACTTACTATCGAATAGATTCCTATGGTTCATTTACCTGCTGAGGATAGACTGATACACGGGACTGCCCATCCGATGGACGAGGCTAAGGGAAAGTGTCTTGCCCAAGAACACACCGACGAAACTCAGTGGCACCACGGAGGATTGATCCCAAGGCCTCCGGTTACAAATCCGCCGCGCTACCCTAAAAGTACCTTTAGCCAGATTAGAATGTCTTTAGCCATATTTTTGCCGAGGTAATTTGGAACTTTAGTTGAACCTCGCGTTTGCGTACACATCAATATTAAGTTAAAAGAGTTTGCTTTATTAACCTACAGGGTATCAATATTTCCATATCATATGCATTTGCCTTTGTGCTTATAATTACAAGTTGAGTTCTTCTTCTTCTTCTTCTTCCGATAATGTGCAGGGTTCCTCTGGAACATACTCGCACAGTGAAGTGACTATGTACACGTGAAGGAGGATCAAAGTGTGTATATACAATTAAAAGCAGGATAAAAACATCAGTATTGGTCTATCCGAGGACTACCACAACCCTTGACCTGAATACGTCAATGGATTGGGCAACGATCGTGCTGGTCGGCAAGCTGTTCCACAATCTGATCCCTGCTGGAAAGAAGGAGAACTTGTGAGCATTCACCCTGCTGTGTGGTACCAAATAGCGACTGTCATGACCCCTTGTACTTCCTCCTATAGGTTGGAGGAATGGGCTGGTTGGTATCTCTACCAGTTGATGTATAATTCTGTTCATCATTACAGCTTTGGCCTGTTGTCTTCGTCTATGTAGGGACTCCCAACCAAGTTTTGTCAACATGCTGGTGACACTGCTGTCATGCCTGTAGTCACCTGTTGTGAAACGAGCGGCTCTGCGTTGCACTGCTTCTATCTTGTCAATGTTGGATTGTGTATGAGGATCCCATACGCTGGAAGCATATTCCAACTGGGCCTGACCAGGCTCTTGTAGCAAGTTGCTTTAACATCTGGTGGGCATGATGAGAGGTTCCTACTTAGGAAGGCAGTAGTGTTGTTTGCTTTCTTGGTAAGGGTGTCAATATGGCTATTCCAAGTCAGGGAACTATATATGGTGACTCCTAGATACTTTGATTTGTTAGTCTAAGCATTTGGTCATGGATGGTGTAATGTGAGTTTATGACATTCCTCTTGTAGGTGATGCATATGTGCTCACATTTATCAGGATTGAAGTCCATGTGCCATTCCTTCTCCCACTGCTGTAGGCTGTCCAGATCAGCTTGGAGGGATAATGTGTCAGCTGCTGAGTTGATGTTGTGGTAGAGCAGACAGTCGTCTGCAAACTATCTTACCGGTGCATTTACTCTGGATGGGAGGTCATTGATGTAAATGAGGAACAGCAAAGGACCATTACCCTGCCTTGAGGTACGCCGGAGGTGACTGGAGCTGCTGTTGAGGTTTCGCCATCCAACACTACCTGCTGACTTCTAGATGCTAGGAAGTTCTTGATCCACTGCAGTGTGTTTCCTCGGACTCCGTAGTAGTCAAGTTTAATGGCCAATCTCTCGTGGACGACCTTGTCAAACGCCTTGCTAAAATCAAGTAGTATGGCATCGATCTGTCCCTTGTTGTTTAGGCCAGCAACCATGACGTCATGGATCGTGAGTATCAGTTGGCTCTCGCAAGATCTTCTTTTTCTGAAGCCATGTTGTCTGTCGGAGAGGATGTTGTTTGAATCAAAGAATTTGTTGTACAATATTCAAATCTTTTTAAAAATTGTCTTTAATTTAATGTTATTTTTTTAAAAATTGTCAAGACTGAAATTTTAATTATCCTCGGTGCTTACTGGGTGATTGCTGTACCCACACTGAGCTAACAGGGCCACTGAGTTTCCAATATCACCACACTCCTCCCACTTTTAACTGGTGCTACTATCCTGCATTCACCAGGCGGGGAGGGGGTTTACATCCTCGTGTATTTAACAACAACAAAAAAACAGGTGTACAACAGGAGACAAACTTCAAAGTGAACAGTGCCAAAACCACTTTTCGTCTTGAAGATACCAACTGAAATCGTAAAACTTTATTTATTTTTTTAGGTTTCTCCCCAGACAGACTTTAGATGCATTTTCAACCCTAACCAACTTGACACATGTTGATCGAATGCAATATTATTCTGGTCTTCGTTTCATTTTTATTGAAAAATACTAATTATTCAACAATTACCGTATTTGTCGGCGTATAGCGCGCATGCGCATATAACGCGCACCCCGACTTTGGGCCTGAAATCCTTGGAAAAAAACTTTTATTTATGTATTGTAGCGTAAACCGCGCATTAAAAACATGTGTTTTCAATTTCAGGACAGCAGAGCGCCATTTTGAAGCATTGACCAAAGAGGAAATGTAAAACGAATTTTGATTGGCTTAAACAAGCTGCATGTTAGACTGTGTTTGTTTACTCAAGTGTAAATAAACTTGTACTGTTGAGTGTACTTTTGTTGTTTACTCAAGTTTCAATAAAATAAAAAACCCACGCCCGTGTTCAACTTTTATTACGATCATATTATATTTAATATTTTGGATTGACATTTAAAACAGATTATTCTTCTCATATGAAAAGGACCGTTTTGTTCTGCTAACCCTTAAAGTTTTATATATGTTTGCTTATAAAACAAATTCGAAGCGAGGTTCAGTCTCGAAATCATCAACACTACAAACAGAAGTAACTAACTATAGTAATACTTTGTATCTAAATTTGTAGCATGAAACATAAAGCCTAAACCGGAAACGAAATGAAACGTATGTCGTACGTTTCTATATAAACTCAGTGAATAATTTCGAAAATCCTCTATCACTAACAATGTTCTAAGTAAAAATGCAAGAAGTTTCAATGTAAATGTTGCTCTCAGAGTTTTATATGTGCATTAGATAACTAAACTAATGCGTAACTTTTCTTTTATTAGATGTAAGAGTCTTTTATTAGACAAATCTTATCAAAAACGAAAATAATTGTGTAGTAGGGATATTCCCGAAACTGTACACTCGCCTCTGGATAAAAATAGATTCTAAAAATAGACTTTTGTGATTTGGACAAAAAAACAACTTCACGCAGTCTAAGCTGTTGCACCCTGATAATAATCAGAGAGCAAACGTATAGAGTATAAGACTGCTGTAAACCTAAACCCCAAACACTAAACCCTACTCGTAGATATTTAAAGTTCCCTAGTTAAAAATAGAAGTAAAAATTAAATTCACACCAGTAGACCGGTACTCAGTAGACAAAAGACGTCTATCCCAGTCGATCCCAGTCGAGTGTCACGTGTTTGTTTAATAATTAGTTATCATTGTTTGCGGTCAGTTAACATAAACCAAACACTTCACACTTAACACGTTTTCCCAATCAAATGAACCATTGAACCAATTTAGGAATAATCATGATTCTACGTTGTCGAAATTCAGAAATTCAGAAATCAACTTTAACAAATAAGTAAGGGGGTCGTTGTTTATTAGAAATAATTATTATACATACAATTCTATTGTATTCTATTAATAAAATATGCACTAACCCAGTCTGCGGGTTCGGAAAATCCCAGCCTCGTTTTCATTTCAAAATGCCGATATATGTAAACAATTGTATTTTTCAACATTTCAATGGTATTTTCTCAACAATAATCAACATAAAACATGGTAAAGTTTGATTTTATTATTTTTATTGATAATAAGCATATAGCATACAACGCATTTTATTGAAACAATAGAAACAAGCCAACTTTTGTTCCGATTCAATCTCTGTAGTAAACGGCCGGTCTTGCGACTTTTTGAAAACCACAAAACTTCTCGTCTTGGCTGAAAAAAAAAGAGTAAATCATTACTTGTTGCTTAAACCGCGCACCCCAACTTCAGCCACAGAATCTGGGGTAAAAAAGTGCGCGCTATACGCCGACAAATACGGTACCCCAAACGTATTTTTCAGTCATACCCGCATTGAGTAACAAAACACAAAATCATTACCTAATCCATAGACATAGAGAAGTTATTGATGGCTAAGACTAATCGTAGGATTCAATACATTTCCGTTGATTTCTCTCGTCTATAAAGCAATCACAATAAACTTGCTTTATACCAAGCACATTTCTTTATTTCATAATTAGCCGTCAATAAAACACACAATAGAAGTTTGCACTTTCTCTTATTGACGACCGCCGCAAAGATTCTTTACAACTGTGCCGATGTCAATCATATAATTATAACCGCCTATTAAATTTATTTATCGCAGGAGAAATCAGTTTCAAAGTATCTCGTCTAATCATAACCCCGCCCTTGCGCAGTAGTTTGTAGTACGATTTTTAACTATTCCCCAAACGGAAAAATATGACGGCTTTGATTGGTTTACTCAAATAGAATGCGCACGATCCTCACACGATCTAATCACGTGATCGCCTAACGAGCAAACATGGCGGTTATATTCACATTCCGCCTCAGGCAAACCGATGATCGATAATTAGGCTATTGCCCTGATTAGATAAGAGTCGGGTTGTTATTTAATGGTAATGGGATTAACAGTGCTCACACTGGCCATTTTAAATTAATAGCCACACATTTTTTAGTTAAGAAAATAATAGCCAACTTAAATGCGTAAGAAAATTTGGTCAGTCGTAAGAGCCAAATTTTCAATCAGGTTTTATTAGACTAATAGGGCCTCCTCTGGCTATATTTTTCTTTTTGTCACCACTTTCTCCAAGTGGAAGAAGTAGGAGCCTAGACTAGAATTCATTTAAAAGTAGGATTCCAGGAACTCCTTACACATTGATAAAACAAAGAATGATTGATTAAATAATGAATAGAAATATACTTTATGTATCTGTCATCTATATATCGTTTTTTCTTTCCACCAACATGTATTTGTAAAGGACAGTTTTTCTCACTCGATTATGTAAAAAAAAAAAATCAAAAAAAAATCCGAAATTATGTAGTATCCGAAGTACTATGACACCGCACTTTTACGGCCCGAAAATTTCAAACATTTAATCGAAATACCATCAATTACGAACTTTTTTCATGCATTAATATGTTTTGAATGCCAAAAATGGTCTTTCTAATCAAAGGGGAGAGAAAACACAACCCTAATAGTAGGAAAATGTAGTGTTATGTCATTAATTGTCGATCTCAAAGTTGTGACAAATTGAAACTGCCGACACGAAGCCAGGCACAATATTCAAACTTCTTATTGTTTCAATGTTTTGATTACTTTATTGCAAGTGTTTTCACAGTTCACAATACACATGTCTGGGAGTTAAATGCTACCTATTGGGATCATGATGGGATAGCTACTAATGAAGATGAAAGTAGCGACTATATTCATAATAACACAAATTAATTTCATCTCTTCGTAGTTTGTGTACAGAAAAACAAATGGATGCGTAACGGATTGTTTGATTGGTCAATCGCCCGAAAGATAACAAAGAACGGCATATCTGATTGGCTATTAATCACATGATGTTTGCGTGTATCAACAATGCCAATTATCCGAAAACGAAGTGCCAATTAAGGGAATTAACAACTTTTACAAGCGATAATTGATAAGCACGTGGCGACATCACAGTGGGCGTGAACGAATTATGTAATGTTTATTGCGGTCATTTATTACTTGTGGTGTCAAACAGACCATTATACGAAAAAATTATAAAAAATTAAAAATTAAAAAAAAATAAAAAAATATTAAAATAAAATAATCGCCATTTCTTGTCGACATTTCTTTAAAATAATCGACAGTATTATAAAATAATCGCAAATGGCGACCATGGCATGTGGTAGCGTGAGCACTGGATTAAATAAGGTACTAATCCGAGCCTTCTCTGACCTTACCAGCCCTTTTTACGATTTTTTATATTTCATCTTGCTGTGTACGGTCAGAGGAACTCCTATAGTAAAAACTACCCTCTTGGTTTTAAATCAATATATCTATGTAAGTATTCATTGGATTAACATTTCAAGCATATAAACCGATTATCAATATATTTATTAACCTATCTGAACCGAAATATTTGTTTTATTAACCTTAATAAAGTTGTAACCGTCAACCGCTTCAGACGAAGTTAAAAAATATTAAATTTCCTAGATTTGTTATTATTATATTTCCCGCAAAATTCAAAAAATTTCAAAATTATAACAAATTTTTCCTTTTGGCACCAGCAATATTCTGAACAACATTCAATTGTTTATCTTTAAAGTTTAGACCCTAATTATGCTCCGAGAAGAGTTTGTTCCACTCCAAAAATCCCCCGATGCTGTCAGTTGATAGTGCACTTATTTGATGAGGGGAATATGAATGCCTCCACCTCTCGCGAGAATATCACGGGAATTTAATTAATATGCAAAATGACAATATGGCGGATATAGTAAATAAAAGTGTACTACAAAACATAAATGTTTTATTGTGTCACTACCATCGATAAAGGGGCAGTTTTATCATTGCTACTTGGTATAATAAACATAAATTGATCGATCTGTTGAACGAAATTATTGTAAAAAATCGACCCGACACCGCAAACATCGTTGTAAGTGCATGGCTGTGTTTTTAGTAATCCCCCGGTTTTCACTATAGGAGTTCCTCTGACCTATAAAGCCGGAAAAAAAGGCTTTCAGGGTCAGAGAAGGCTCGGATTAATAAGGTACTTGTAAAACGTGTTGTGTATTTTAGAGGGTTTTGTTAATTATGAGGTTATAATCACATTTGAAATTGCCCAAATTGACCCGAAAATGACAGAGCGACTCAAATATCGCCCCACATGAATAGAAAAGCGAAATCGGCCAAATCATAGCGAAGTTTTAAGCGACTTTGGCTAATCGAGTGACCCCGGCCCTATAATAGGAATGTGTATTTTACGGCCGTAATATCTATAATGGGGCTCGAAAAATTACTAGTCCGATGGACTAGCCAACTTTCACGTTCAGGTAGTCCTCCTGAAAAACAGGTGGGCACAGGACTAGCATTAGTGTCGAACCCTGAACAGGTATGAGACTCGAACCCGGGACCACTAGCTTACAGGGCAAATGCTCTACCAACTGAGCTAACCGGGCCACAGAGTGCCCAAAATCACCACAACTCATAACATCTCGAAAATATAAGCCTTATAACTTATAAGCATTGAAATTGAATTCTACAGACTAGTCTGACAATACTAACAGGTCGAGTACAAAGTGAATCATAATTCCACCAAAATGCCACAAGCAAGACAGCCAAAATGTCATTGACAAGTCAGGATTATGTTTTTTTACAAATGCTTACCCATTCAGCATTCTTGTTTCCTCACAAGGAGTAAAATTCGTCTTGAAAAATCATTTTGGAGATTTGTTTTTTTCTGAACCGGAAACTTAGGTGTTCGGATTGCGCAGGCGCATCGCACTTATAATTATTTTTTACCCGGCTTGTCTTACAATTTTACATCGAGCGTGCAATTCTTTAAAAGGTTCCCACACTTATGCGACTAAGCGATAATGACCGAAGCGTTCCGTGGCGTCCTTGGTTTTCACACATGGCGGGTTTCTAAAAAGTGAAAGGATACGGCAACTTTCCCTGACAGCTATTGCATTCGTTAGCTAATTAGAATGGAAATTATCTAGCCAGGATGTCAGTTCTGCAAGTAAGTCTTATGATCAAGTGGTATTTTACCTTTGTCAAGCTATATTATACTTGATTTTAACTAATGAAATTCGATAATTGAAATCGTTAATCGATAAAAAAAACTAAAGTTTGTATAAACAAGATTAGACATGTGAAAGTAAACATAACTGTTTGACTACGTATATTTTGCTGACAGTCATTTAAATGTTGACGCCTATTAAACAGTGTAATAAACCATAAAGAGTTTTATTCTTCAATGACATTTAAATTGTATTATTGTGTACTTTACTGAAAAGTTCAAACAAGAAGTTAAACATAGTGAGTCAAATTATAGATTGTTGTGCTGTTTAAGACAATATATGTGTTTGTTTCTTTTGGAAACCTTATTGTTGTATTAGAGATTTGTCATATTGTTTAACACAATGCATGTTTTTTTCTGAACATATGGGATAATGCAACAATTACTTTTGGTTAATTATGCTATAGTATTGATGTCTGCTGTCTGACCTCTCCATGCACAACACACACTCCTGTTAAACTTTAGGCATCTAAATTTGTATAAATATATTGCATATGTCATAGATAGGAAATAGTGTTCTAAAATATTAATACTTTTAAACGCCTAACAAATTTCAATTGATTTAACCTAAACATCATTATTAATGAAAAAACTGAGTTGCACGTGCACCAAGCTTGAAAAAAAACTCTCATCAGAGAATAAATCAAACAAAATTATTGTGCAGTAGTGTGGGAATTCGGTTGAAATGTACCCATATATATGCAATTTCATTACAAGAAAATGAAAAAATAAACTATATATTTTTTTAAAAATATAATTTTTGGAATGTTAGGAGTTTAGTATATATAATATTATCTGTTGGGCAATGTCCTATGAACAGTTTAATCCTCAAAACAAACATATACTACATAGATAATCAATTATAGATCTATGCAACATTGCATGGGATGAGTCGAGTAGTATAATTGAGTCTTAATTAAACACCACACTGGTTGAGATATTGATTATTGCTCGGCAAAGGCTAATCACCATTTTTTAACCCAGAGTACTTCGCTTTTTTTACAATGTGATTTTAAATGATAGTTTGCTCTCTCATTGCCAGAATCAGTGAAGGGGATATCAATATGAGTCGACGTCAGGTAATGTTAGAATAAAAACTTATACATTGAATTACTATGCATGCATGATGGAACATAATAATTTTTGTGCTAATATTTTTTTTTCTGTATTTCACATTTGCATGCTATATAAGTTGGTGTGGATATTTGTTTCATGCAGAGAGAAAAGCCTTTTAACTGACTTTTCACTTTCCCACTTGGCTAGTTTATCACACTAACCAACTGACATATTAATGTGTTTGCCAATGACCTGCGAAATTGTAATGGAGCAATACGTTGCTGCTGTTTTATTGACTTTATGCTGTTGTCAGGCAAAATATATTATTTTATGAGATTACCATGCCAGTATTTATTTATATTAAATGTTAATTGAAGTTAAGAACGTTAAGTCAACGTCTTTGAAATACCTTTCACAGTTGTGTACAATAATCTCTTTATCCTTAAATCTAAGATAATGGTGGCACCATTTATGTACGCAAGGTAAATGGTGTTATAATCAAGTTACCAAGTTCATGTCTGATTTTATCACAACTTTATTACAAAGGACAACATGCATACCTGTGTTACCCACACAATTATTAAATCTACAGGTATCTTTAATTGAAGGTCTATCTTTATTAAAGGGACACATGGCACTCTTGATATTTTTGAACTTGCAGCCTTTATTAGTTAATCAAAGTAACTTAATTGCATATTTGTGTATCATTATAAATAATTAAATGACTAGTTCAAAGCAAATTGTTTTTTTTCCATATAAATACACTCAAGAGATATGAAAACGCAACACGGGAATTTCCGCTATATATTGTATGTACAATATGTTGCTTTTAATCGAATGGCACATGGCTACGTAAGACCTTTCCTTTTGGAAAAAATACTAAAACAACAACTAATACAGCAAATAGTATTCCTTCAAAGTTTCATTATTGACAGAGTACGCGTTTGGCTCAAGCATGTGAGCAAACTTAGGATGCACAAATTTGCAAACTATTTACGTTAAATACAGTACTGAACTAGCTCAATTTTTCAAAGAGCAACTTCAACATTTATGAAGTTCTTGTTACAAGGTGTAGTGTGATTAAAACGTCTACAACATCCCAGTTGTGTCCTTTCTCTAATTAACTGCAACTTTTTTTTTACAAAACATCTTGGATTATGTTTTGAATATTATGTGCAATTAAGTGTGCAGTATATACAATATATAGCGGAAATTCCCAGGTTGCATTTTCATATCTCTTGAGTGTATATGCTGATTGTATTGCACCAATAATATACTCAGTCTAACATAGGTGTATACTCAGTTGCAAAAGAAAGTGGACACTGAGTTTTGTTTAGATTTAATTGTATAATGGTTTTTTAGAATTAAATGGACAAATTTCAAAATGAAAATGCCATGTTTGGTAACAAAGTTTTTATCATTCCATTGCCAATATCATGTTGTCATTTGTTTTTGAAATTTCAATAGGTTGAATCATTAAGGGACTGTCGCTCGATAAAGGGTGTAAAGTAAAATGTTCAAAGTGTCCAGTTTCTTTTGCAACTGAGAATATATTTAAACGTGAGGTAGAATAATGAAGACAACAAACGATCTCAAATTGTGTTACATTTTATTTAATTAAATGCAAGCAGGTTTTTAAGTCAAAATGAAACTGGAATAATATATTAAGGTGTAAAATGTGATGCTTAATACTTATAGAATGCTGTGAGCCCTTTAAATACCTTACTAATAATTGATATCCTTTACTCTGGCATCACTTGTGAGACTTAAATAAAGTATTTGTATCTTAAACTCCCATGACAGTACAGATTTTAATAAAAGTTAACTTTTTTTACCACAAACTTTATGTTTATTAGCTAAGGTGTCAAAGGACAGCATGCATGCATTACTTGCAACACTATAACTGATGGTAACGTCTTTATTAAATATTAATGATAACAGTGGTTTTATTTGGCATCGGACTTAAAGGCTCCTATGATGTTTTCAGGTATGCCATATTTAAGAGTTTCCGTACTGTAACAACTTTATTGGTTAAATAAAACGGGTGTCATTGTTGTTAGTTTGTTGCAAACATTACTTATCATGTTGCTGTTGTAATGTCTCTTATTTTTCTCAGATGTTTATCATGTGTTTATGTCTTGAAATATTCGTTGAAAATGTTGTCAGCAATATTGATTTTTCTGGGTTTGGTTAGGTTGGGATATCAGACTTTTCAGTTAAAAATATTTATAACTACCCTGATGTGGGTTTTTTATTGGTGGTGGGTCTGAGGATGGGGGAGTGGGGAGAGAGACTGTTGTCACCCTCATATTTACCTATTTGTAGATCTTCTCAAATTAATATAGTTGTCCTAATTGATTCAACCTTAAATCATCAGGAATATTTCATTTTTATCTACTTTTTCATAGGTTACAATCGCATGGCAAACTTTAAACTTTTCGAGTTTAACAACAATCTTCATAACTTTTTATTGTAAATAATATTTTGTTAACACTAACTTAACGAAATACTTCTTTCTTCTGTCAGAATCATAAGTTACATTTGCTCTTTTTTAAAGCTCGGATTATACATTAGTTGAATCTCATTTCCCCAGCAAATAGTTATGTACCTTATCACCCTGAGGTATAATTTTATTGACATAATCAGATAATCCTGTCAGAGAGACTATTGTGAGAACTGATATAGATTTTTACGCTATAAAGAAACTCCCGGCGCGCATACTGATCAATGCAACCAATAACCGTACATGACGATGGGAGTGTGATGTCACCACACCTATCATGCTGCTCGACATTAATTATTGATGTTGGGTCTTAAAGTTACGATTAATTACAAGCATCTCCCGGGAGTTTGTAATTAGTGAACAATTCAGGTTAGTTCACGTGTGATATGTACCTGCGAAATTATCTGTGATAGCTTGCAGATCTTAATCACAAGTTCACGACCTTCGTCAGTTTATCACTTTTCTGCATAAAACTGTTGTAAACCATACCAAAAGTTATGTAACGGTATCTTATAGGATAGACAATGTCATTCTATTAAACCTATACTGATTATTCCGCTGTGAAACTCTATATTCATCAATTCACATAATGTTACACTTAAGTCATACAATTGCATAACATAAAATTTGCCAATTTGAAATGTCAGTTTAAATATTCATTGAAATTTAAAATGCCTATAGTTTGATAAATCCGTCATAAGATTTGTTGAAAAATGCTTTTCTACCCTAACAGTACACATTTGGAAACGGGACATTTTTTTTTTTATTATTTCATTGATAGTTTGACAGAATTACATTAAGTTGTTTTCAGTGATTTATGGTGTGTTATTTACAGTTCGTCATTCAGTTGTATTAAATACATAAATTCACATGTCTGAAATTAGTTGAAAATTAAAACTCCCAGTGATATTATTAAGAAATAGAACATCTTCATGTATTATATATTTTCTTGGAGTTCCTTTTTAAACATTAAATTCACA
This sequence comes from Cyrtodaria siliqua, assembly GCA_037043455.1. Taxonomy (NCBI): domain Eukaryota; kingdom Metazoa; phylum Mollusca; class Bivalvia; order Adapedonta; family Hiatellidae; genus Cyrtodaria; species Cyrtodaria siliqua. The sequence continues at coordinate 201,115 of JAWPHD010003601.1, forward strand.
AGACAAAGTCTGAATGATATTATTTGTTTTAATATTGAATCGGATAAATAGTGATATAATACATGATAATCACTATAAACAATGTGTTATTTTGATTCTAATTTCCATTAAAATACGAAAATAAGTATTTTTTACTGTACTAACGGTAATGGTGTTAGGCCATTGATAGTCATCATTGTACATGTAAAAAAACAAACAGTCTGTGTGCCTTCCTAGTCGCGCGTATTGACTCCATATCATAGAACCTGAATAGTTCAACTACCGGTAGACTATTAAATACAATTGGTGTATTCGAATACCCAACAATTCACTGTAATCAATATGTTCTGTTTCTTATTAATTTATAGATATTTCAATGTTTGGTGTATTTTCAGTTTTGATCGATTTAGGTCCAGTATCAAATACAGGCATTAAAAAATATTATTCTTTTACACACTGTTAAAATACCCAAAGTTATCAAGAACTTCAAAAGCCAAATGATATAAAATGAATGATATAGTATTGAACAGTGTGCCAGTGGAAGTTAATGTTTGTCCATTAAACTGAGTTTTATTGCAAAATCAATGGACAATTTTAGCAATTTTATTTTCCCATCCGGGGATACAAAATATGCTTCGTATTTATTGCATAAATAAATAACGAAGGATCCGGTGAAATCAGTGAACTGAATATAATCTGATTTGAGCTTAATAGAACATGCTTGGATGGGTTTATGTTTGCCTTAATATGATGAATGCTGCGCTGCAACCAGGAGGTTACGAGTCAGACTGTAATGCATGCAATAAAAGATTATTTTCCATTCGCGACTTTGCATGTTGACACAGCATGTTGGTGATTGGGTGCATGTATTTCCTATAGAAATTGTTTGAATATTATACAACATTGTATGGATACATGCAAGTTATAATTAAGTAGGTTTGTGATTTCATTTGAGATTTTATGCAGTTTATGATGTTTGAATTCAAAAGAAATGTACTATGTTAATACAGTAATGTATTGCTAACTCTTTTTTGAACATACACCGTTCAGTTGAATCTTTCCTTAGATCATTTGGACGTGGTCGAGGGGTTTACGACATTGCGTTGTAAACCTTCTCGCCTCTCGTCGCTGCGGGTTTGAATCCCACTATGAGCTCGACTTGTACGTGAGGAAGTGTCGATTCTTACGGATGGTGTGTTGCGTTGTAAACCTTCTCGCCTCTCGCTGCTGCAGGTTTGATCCCACTGGGAGCTCGACTTGTACGTGAGGAAGTGTCGATTCTTACGGATGCTGTACAGTACTGGTTCTACCCAGGAAAAGTGAATCATTTGGACATAATTGAATTGATGGTTGAGATGGGACAGTATTTTACAAACATGCATCATGAAAGATCAGTGAACTTTACTGCAAGGTTTTACCAAGTGAATTATAACCAAATTATGTGTACAATAATCGAATTAAACAATTTATCACTTAACTGCTGGGTTCGATTATAGGGAAATCATTCACTCGATAGTAGGTGTGTGATTATTTTCATGAATGATTGGATGCCAATGAGTGAATAAAAACAAACTTGCCTTTCATTGAGTGAAGGTTTTCTTTTTAATCAAACCAATTTTAAGCAGTTAATTAAGAGATAATCATCCTAAGATTTTCGATCTGGGACGGTATATGAGTGGTTTTACTGTCTAAGAATTTCGTTTTAAGGCGTAAAATCAACCAAATACAATCCCAGATTGAAAATCTTAGCATGGTTATTTCAATTCTAATGCTTTTCCATGTAAATGTCAGATATATAAAGTAAAATTATACATACACACTTGTTTTGTCTATAAAAACTCAAATTCATCAGTAATGGCATTTTGTTGACAGCATCAAATGACGTCGTCGCTTGTTACAGCATTATGTGACATCATGTAATTTTGCAGACGGTAAATTGTGGGTTTTATGGTCGCAAATATGTGGTGTAAGCCAATGGAGTAACGCGTTACATTATAGTTGCATTAGAATAGTATGTTTATTGCATTTCAAATCTGTTTATGACTTTATTTGAAATATTTTGCTGTGCTGAAAAACCTCAACAGCCTCTTGACGACCGGCTTCAATGTCACAGTTATTTTCATGTTCCGAGCCGTATTTTAGCTACCGAGGTGACTTCGATATTTCAAGAACTATAACTGTTGATATATTCATATGCAGGAACAATGTTATAAAACATCTTGTACTATTTCATTTTTCTCCACCATCTTTCATTAGTCCAATGTTTTCATGCATTTTCATTTGTAAACTTTTTTATTTATATCACTATAAATTTGTTAAACATGTATCAAATACAAGCGACTTATTCTTGTATATTAAAATCACTCATTTATAAAAAATCAAGTGCAAATTATTGTATTTCATGGTTATATCAAAGCACACAATGGGGCTTTTATTTGACACATGCAATCTTTGGTGGTTTGCATGAAACATACTTTCCATAAATTATTTAAGGTCATAAGTTGCAGTGTACCAATCTGCTTACATTACCATACTTATTTTGCCATTGATTATTGACAAATGGTAATTTGATATATTGACGAATTTCCACCCAGGATTATTTTCCGATTATTATACACTAATTTCTCCATGTTAGTTAGCTAACACTCACACAAAGAGTCATTAAAAGTCATGAATACAGTTATTGTATATATTTGCTTGGATGTTTTTAGGCATAAGAAATTGTTTAAGTTCGTAAATCAATTATATATACGTCCTGTTCGGTATATATGAAGATCAGTGTAAAACATGATTTATTAAAAATTAGCAAACAATAAACGTCAATAAGGGTCATTTGTTGCTGAGTTACATCCACTTAACGGGCATCACCCTGGTTTGATTAAACCTGAGGATTAGTTTTGTGTGCTCCATGATCAAACAGGGATGTGTTGAAAGCTAATTTTATTGTTTTATATCTCGTTGGTGGAAGTCACCTTTATAAAAGACTAGAAAATTGTCGCTATTATAAAAATTTCTTTAAACAAGCATTAAGAAGTTTTAAACACAAGCACATTTGGATGTATTAGTACTTTGTGATGCTTTAAAGCAACATTAGGATACTGTCATTATACATGCCAAATTTTCCAGCAATCAGTGAGACTGGACTTCATAATTAAGGAGATTGGTGACAATTAGTTTTTAAAATAATGCTTAACAGTCGTAAAACAAAACTTAGTGTGACTAAAGTGTAAAACTTGGAATTAAAATAAAGATGAGACGGCAGCCATGGGTTGGTGGAAGCTTAGGGGTAAGTGATGCTCCCTTGACCCATGTAGGGTACCAGTATGTCAGCAACATGCCAGTTTGACCTGAAAGTTGTTTGAGATGCTGACCCATGGCACGTTGCTGACATATTGGCATCCTACAGACATACATTGTTGCATTAACCAGTGACGATAACAGCTGTACGGTAAGGAATTGTATTCTAAGTTGTAATATTTTCCTATACAGTGCTCCAGATAAACTTTCATGTCAAAGGGTTACAATCCCTATATAAATCAGCAATGATGATTTGTAAAGTTTGAAGAGGTATTATCACAGTTTTGTTGAGCATTTTTACTTACAAACATGCCATATGTGTACAATAATGGTCAATTTTAATCCTCAGTTTACTTTTTGAGTGCTGATTTCCCAAATATTTAATCTGAAAACCCTCTAAAAATTTGCTATTGTTTGGGGCGCTTGTTTCAGCCAAAGGTTTTTCTGCAGTATCTTGAGCAATTTAAATAATACGCACATCAGTTATATATCATTAGAACTGGCATTTTTATTGGTAAATAAAACTACTTTAATTTTGAAAATCAGTTGAGAAATAAATATTTTACAGCCAAAATGTTTTTTGATGGGGCTTTTAATTCCTATGTAAATTCCTTGTTGGTGGGACAGCAGAAAATTAAGAAATTTCAAATAACCTCAGTTAGCCTTCATATTTTGCTATAAAACTTTCAGGATGTCTTAATTTACTAATATCCAACAATATAAAATCTTTTTTGGATAACAATTCTAAAAAAAAAAAATCTAATTTTTCATGCAGCAGAATTTTGCAAATGACCCATCAAAAACAACTATCGCGCATGAACTTTTTATTTCTCAACCGATTTTGAAAAGTAAGGTATTTTTATTTACCACTGAAAATGTCTGTTTCACTGACATACAACTTATTTAGGTAGTAGATTAATTTTATCTTAAAAGGCCCAAAACCCTTTGGCTGAAACAAGCGCCCCAAACAATAATATCTGGAGCAATGTGACTGCATAGGAAGAGAGTTTAATTGCTGTAAACTGCTAAGGATTAAATGACTCTTATTCTGGGATTTTTTGTTTCCTCCAGGTGTACCTGAGCTGGGCTAACTCAGTGTTGAGTAATTTGGGCCGTACCGTGTGCCCGGGCGTGACCACAATACAGGAGGGCAAGGTTGTGTGTCAGCTGATAGACACCCTGTGTGCCGATGCAGAGTTACAGAGGAAAGTGGAGGTAAGCTATGGTGACAATCTACAAATACATTCTCTGATATTTGACTGATATGTAACTTAAAAAATAAATATCTATACTTTAAGGAAAAAGAAACGCGACACGGGAATTTCCGCTATATATTGTACGTACAATAGGCTGCTGTTAATCAAAAGGTACATGGCTACTTAAGATCTTTCCTTTCGGAATAAAGACTAAAACAACACATAACACACCAAATAGTATTCCTGCAAAGTTCCATTATTGACAGAGTACGCGTTTGGCGCATACTTAGGATGCAAAATTTTGCAAACTCTTTACGTTAAATACAGTATGTACTGGGTCAATTTTTCAAAGAGGAACTTTCACATTTATGAATTTCTTTTTACAATGTGTACTGTGATTAAAAGGTCTAAAACATCACAGTTGTGTCCTCTAACTAACTGCACTTTTTTAACAAAACATCTTGGGATTTTGTTGGAATATATGGAATTAAGTGTGCAGTAAATACAATATATAGCGGAAATTCCCGTGTCGAGTTTCTTTTTCCTTTCAGTATTATTATAACCTACATCTTTTTTTTTTTAATCTATAGATATGTTTTGCCCAATGTTGGTTATTAAAACCAGTTAAGGATGCCAATATGTCTGCAACGTGCCAGTGTCACCTGAAAGTTGTTTGAGACGCTGACACATATTTAAGGATTAAACACAAAATATTTTTCTTTTATAAAAGTTTTTAAAATTTAATCGATAGGCACAAACCACATTTCTTTAACCTGTTCTACGTACAGTATTATATAAGGTTCACAGAAGGCATGACTAGTTATTCCGTTAGTTATGTAACTTTCAAATATTTGATAAATGTTAGCATTTAAGGACTCTAAGCTGCAGCGCATAGATCTGTGATTACAATAACTTTGTCTTTAGGCTCAGACATGCTTGTACTTCTTGGGAGGACCAAAAACCGGTCAAGTATACAAGGTTGACTATATATAATTTTGAGGTTTTATTTCATTTAAACACAGATTTTATTTTAAATAAAGGTGTGAACAACAACAAAGTCCATGCTCTTTTTTAACTGAGTTATAGCCTTAGTTTTTAGAGTGGACAGTATTTGCGTAAGAAATTGACGCACCTGGATAGTGTCAATACTCAACAAGTTGTTGTATTTTACAAGCTAACATTTATTAAAATATGATATTTTGGTAGGATTTATCATGCCATTAAAATGAACTAATATAGTTTGGTTGGATTTAGCACCATTGAAAGGTTTTTGACTTCATTAATCAAAATGGCTGAATAAGATTTGACCGCAGAATTGACAAATCTCCAGGCCTACAATAGGCAATGACCTTAAATATGAGTTTGGTGTTGTAAAGCGCTAGCCAAAATAGCCCATGGCTACTAAATCCGAAATTAACTTAAAGTAGCTATCCCGCCAATAACAGCCAAATTTTACAACATATACATACCCTTCTAAACCTACTGACGACGAGATATATATTAACTTAAATATTTTAAGAATTCAAACTCTTTAGACACAATATATTAATGGCTTTAATCAGCCAGGCCAAACTCCAGAACTGGAGCGCTGAATTAAGAGTTACCAACTCATAATTCATTTTACGCATAGTCAATCGCGTGTATTTTAAGAATCCGTGAGAAATCCTATACTTTTAATCGACACATACCGGTATACACAATTATATTACCTGAACGCCTGGACAGAGTTCTGATAAACGTTTTTTTGCCGTTATTTGGCAGGTTAGTTCCTTTAAACATTAACAATTGTTGGTAACTTGCATTCAATTTAAGAATATTTTAATACATTTTGGTGACTCCCTCGCCCACTCCCCCTCCCCCTGCCTATCAGGTCCCAATCACAAAGGTCACAGTTCAGAATTTAGTTTCTGTTTGGAAGCATTCTTTATAAGTTTTCTTTTTAAGATATAGGGATGAAACTTTATAGGCTTATCTGCAGGATCTTACAATAGGCTTTTTTATTTTAACCCTTGAGTCATTCGCAACATCTCGTACACTACTTCGCTGCATTACTTGAATGTAATATGCAGGTTTCCATATTGGTTACATCATCGCACCTTACATTCCCGCCAAAACAAATTTGCATTCAAAATCAAAAGTTACCAACCAAATGTTGCAATGTTATTCAACCGATTGCTCCGTCAATTGTTTATTTACATGAAAGCAGTGATAAAACCTTCATCTGCATTGTAAAAAACAAACACTCAATGCAAATTATACATCAACACGTGTAGCCAGTGGCTTACATATCAACAGTGCACTATTTTCTGTGCCGTTGCCTTCCGGCTAACAGAATGTCAAGATTTTGAACATACTGTAGCGCCGTGATACACGCAAGGCGGGATCCCGAAAAATGACGGGATTGTTTGAGCGTTCACAATTGGCCTTGAGTGTGATCTTGGAAATATGGCATATCCACAAAATGTGATGCAACCTTCCTTTTATTATATACGTTCTTAAGAATGCAGTTTGTATACACAGGTATGCTATGACAGGCTATGACATCCCATATTGTTGTATGGCATCATAAGATGTCGTGGTTTGTTTCTAGTTTTGTGATACAGAATCAGAAAACGCTTTTTGCAATTCCACATACACACTGTCACACGCAGAGGGGTAGGACCTGTTCTCTCTTTATCTTGATGTAAATGGAGGATGAGCCTGGCGTGTTCTTTCCTGTTAGGCGACATATAACCATTCATGTGTTGGTGCACCGTAAAACCAAATTCAATTCAATTAAATTTGACTGGAGAACCAAACTCATTAAAAATACAAACTCTATTAAGTTCTATTAGCTTATAGGATCCCATAAAACGGAATAAATGACCATCATGGATTACATTTTTCGTAAGTCAAATCCCAAATTATGTTGAATGAACTCTCTTCAATATGACTTAAGTAGTTTAACAACATTTATGTTAAAGATAAGTCATAATTGAATATCTGTATGTCAACGAAATCCTTGAAGTTTGTATGGACTCAGTTTTTAGTTTCACAAATAGATTATATTAAAGGTTGGACAATTTTGTAAACACTTTGGGTGTTTTATTTTATTAACAGATTAAATGATTATCTATTAATTGAAGTTTCCATTTGAGATAAGTGTTTCAATTTACACTATAGATATGGTTCGAGCCAGTCTTTAATACCTCCCTGTCATGATATCATAAAATTCAATCAAATCAGGCTGTCTTTAAAAAATTGTTGGTTTGCTGTGCTGTGACTCAAAAAGTTTCAAATGGGTAGGTAGATACATGTAGGACTTTTTTTTCTCTTTTTTTTGACCTGAGTCCTCTGGCAGTGGTGAAAGCATTTTTCAAAACATAGTTTTATGTCTGTATTATACATACACTTTGTTTTAATGTGTCTCATATAATGTTTTCTGTTCAGATTAATTTAAAATAATATAATAAAGAAAACTGAACTGAACTGAATGTTGTATAACGGCTCATCAACACATAATAGGTTATTTAGAGCCGCCCCAGAGAGAGAGGAAGGATACATAGGAATCCGGGAACCTGCCCTACTCTTATTATCGAATAGATTCCTATGGTTCTTTAACCTGCTCGGAGGATAGACCGATACACGGGACTGCCGGGTTTACATCCCCATCCGACAGACGAGGCTAAGGGAAGTGACTTGCCCAAGAACACACCGACGGAACTCAGTGGCACCACGGAGAACTGAACCTGGGGTCTCCGGTTACAAATCCGCTGCGCTACTGACTGTGCCACGCCAAGAAAAATAAATATAACCGATATTGAAGTGATTTTCGGCGCAATCCTAAACAATGTAAAAAGAAAAAAAAAGATCCGGCCTAAATATTAAATATAAAAGTTTGGGTAGTTGGGTATAAGCTGCCTTTTTAGTGGGTAGGTCAGAGCACAGAAAATCAACACTTTTTTAAGAATTGCCTAAGGAAAATTACATGCTCATATTTTATTTCTAAATTCAAGTGTCATTAAGTTATTATCAGATATTGGATATGTAGCTATATATCAAGTTTGATAATAATAACACTACCACAAATCATAATCATTGAGTCATCTTCTCTCTGCAGTCAAGATACAGTATTTGATTTATTCAAAGCCATTGTTTTGATGTCATTTTGCCATGTTGTATAAGTTATTTGATATTTATATCATGATTTTCAAATATTTTCTATGAACCTATGATCACCTATGCAGCCTATGCTCACCTATGCAACCTATGATCACCTATGTGACATATACTCAACTATGCAACCTATGCTCATCTATGCAACCTATGATCACCTATGTGACATACTCAACTATGCAACCTATGCTCATCTATGCAACCTATGATCACATATTGGACATATACTCAACTATGCAACCTATGCTCATCTATGCAACCTATGATCACATATTGGACATATACTCAACTATGCAACCTATACTCAACTATGCAACCTATGCTCATCTATGCAACCTATGATCACCTATGTGACATACTCCAACTATGCAACCTATGCTCATCTATGCAACCTATGATCACATATTGGACATATACTCAACTATGCAACCTATGCTCATCTATGCAACCTATGATCACATATTGGACATATACTCAACTATGCAACCTATGCTCATCTATGCAAACTATGATCACCTAAGTGACATATACTCAACTATGCAACCTATGCTCACCTATGCAACCTATGATCACCTATGCAACCTATGATCACATATATGACTGGGATGAATGTGAGATAGTACAATTGTCACATTAAATCGGACAGGTGGGTTTCTCCGGATCCTACAGTTTCCACCCGCAGGAAGACCACCGCATGCCACCATCTGCACATGAGCTGGTGTTAATGAATACATGTATCTTACTGACTTTAAACAAAGATTATTATTATGTATATTATTTATATGTTCTGTTACAGAGCTCCCAGAATGTCGACCCCAATGCCTACTTGAGGACGGCCCTGGATCACATGCGTAACCATGGCATCAAGTTCCATTTCACTCCACAAGGTGAGGCAGGATTTATTTCACTACTTAACAAAATATGTATTATATCATGTAAACAAACAACACAATATATGTATTATATCGTGTAAACACAAAATATGTATTATATTGTGTAAACACAAAATATGTATTATATCATGTAAACAAAAACACAATATATGTATTATATCGTGTAAACACAAAATATGTATTATATCGTGTAAACACAAAATATGTATTATATTGTGTAAACACAAATATGTATTATATCGTGTAAACACAAAATATGTATTATATCGTGTAAACACAAAATATGTATTATATTGTGTAAACACAAAATATGTATTATATTGTGTAACACAAAATATGTATTATATTGTGTAAACACAAAATATGTATTATATTGTGTAAACACAAAATATGTATTATATGTGTAAACACAAAATATGTATTATATTGTGTAAACACAAAATATGTATTATATTGTGTAAACACAAAATATTTATAATATGGAGTAAACAATTTGATTTTTCACATGAAGGTACCAAGTACAAAAGTTAACTTAGAGAACTCAGTTTTGTAGAAATGTTTTTTCTTAAGCACCAATTTTATGTATTCCTACTGCTGTTTATATTTGCTTGTCATTAAGATATTTATGAGCTGAAAGTATACATCAAACAATTTGTCTTTTTTTAAAGAAAAAGATACGTAACTGTGTGAAGCAATGCAAATATTAGCTTGAGTTTGATGCATATGTAATGCTAAAACATTGTACAAGCATAACAGTCTATTATTATGTCTATTGTTATGAAAGGAAGGTGTAATAATAAAACCTATAAAACCACATGCATAATCAATTTATGAAATTGTTTTCATTATATGGTCACGCCTTAATTCCATTAAGCGATCGGAAAGCTTATATTAGCAGGATTTTATAACGGATATTTCCACAACAAAACATATTTTACTGAAAAGATTTGACAAACTGTTTAAAATTACATATCAAATGTTTTAATTTTACAATATGCAAACTTTTAGCCGAAATAAAGGTTTTATTTCATACCCCAGCCAACCCCGTTTTCTCTTCTTGAGAAGGGGTTGGATTGGGTATGAAAGTTAATACTCGGACCCCGTAAAACAATTTTTCACAGCATTTTAACTAAGAAAAAGTT